>BHFT01002208.1:0-76945 GCA_004320025.1 Laticauda laticaudata
GTCAATAAAATCCCACACCACTAGACTAACAAATAGTTTCTTTCCCTGGGCCATCCGAACCGCAAATAAACACGTAGTCACTACCTTATTAAGATGTGAAAAGATGTGAAATCGCAATACCTCATTCAGATGTATAATAACATATTACAATCCATCTCTTGTGTATTACACTCGGCAAAGCATCACAGTCAGTGTTGGATGCATATTTTGTGTATATTCGTAGATATTGTACTCTCTAATTGCAAATGAAGACGTGGGTACTCTATTTTTCTTATCTTCATCTTTAAGTGCTTTGGTTTTATTGTATTGCGAACAGTTGCTGGGGTGCATCCACAGTGACAATAAAGTTTTTATCTTATCTTTATTTAAATTCACATGATATGAAGTGATTAAGAACTAATCTCATAGACCTGTCAAAATGGACTCTTCATAACATAGACCTCTTTCATTTTCTTTATCTCTCTCCAAAAACTCATAGGAACAGAATCTGTGTATAGTTTTGTTATTAATTCCATTACTTATTTCTGTCATTTTGGAGACAACAATTCTGATTGTAAGAGGTAGCATCTTTATGCAGTAAAGAAGTCCCTATCAGTTCTACAGTTTCAAAATCTGAAACAATGGCAAAGGATCAAATGTCAGAATTATTGAAATCCAATTTCCAGGTTTTTGTTTTATCCTCTAGATCAGTGTTTCAATTCTGGCAACTCAATTTCTAAAAATTGAATGCAGAATAGTGAATCTGGGGAATTGAAATTCAGCCACCTTAAAACTGCCAAGTCTGAGACATACTGTTCTAAAATAAATGGAGAACAAATTATTTTTGACCGAAAGTAATAGTACCTTTAAAAAGAATATATTTCAGATGTTTCAGGAAAGACACGATGTACTCATAAGATGCTAAGGTACTTTGTCAAGCACATCTTAATCTTATTCTTCAGGGCCTCTTGACAACATACCTCTTAATCTTATTCTTCAGAGAACATGATCTTCAATATTGCTGAAATAGATGTCACCCTAAATTCAGAGCAGAGGCCATTTCTGGTTGGTAGAAATCAGAATTTGGAATTCATATTATATTTTCCAAAACTACAGTTCCTCAAAGTTTTAACAATGGTTAGGGATATGTTTGGAATAAGTAGCCTAGTACTACAGATTGCAATGATCTTGGAGTATAGTGCAAAGAGCTGTGGTGGCACAGTGGTTAGAATGCAGTACTGCAGGTACTTCTGCTGACTGTCAGTTGCCTGAAATTTGGCATATTGAATCTCAGAATAACAGAAGGTCCTCAGAAGGAATCTTGGAGATTTTCTAGTCCAACCCTCTGCTTAGGCAAGAAACCCTACATCACTATAGAAAAAATATTATCTAATCTCTTCTTAAAAACTTCCAGTGTTGGATAATTTTCAACTTCTGGAGACAAGTTGTTTCACTGATTAATTGTTCTGTCAGGAAATTGCTTCTTAGTTCTAAGTTGCTTCTCTCTTTGATTAGTTTCCACCCATTGCTTCTTGTCCTGCCTGCAGGTGCTTTGGAGAACAGCTTGACTCCCTCTTTGCTGTGGCAGCCACTGAGAAATTGGAACACTGCAATCATGTTCCCCATGTCCTTCTTTTCATTAGACTAGACATACCCAGTTCCTGCAACCGTTCTTCATATGTTTTAATCTCCAGTCCCCTAACCATCTTTGTTGCTCTTCTCTGCATTCTTTCTAGAATTTCAACTTCTTCTTTACATCATGGTGATCAAAACTGGATACAGTATTCCAAGTGTGGCCTAACCAAGACATTATAAAGTGGTATTAACACTTCATGTGATCCCTCTGTTTATGCAGCCTAAAACTGTATTGGCTTTTTTGGCAGCTGCAACACATTGCTGGCTCATATTTAACTCACTAAGGCTCCAAGATCCCTCTCACATTTACTACTATTGAGCAAGGTACCACATATACTGTACCTGTGCATTTTGTTTTTCTTGTAGAACCTTACTTTTTCACCATTTAATTTCATTTTGATAGACAGAGGCCAATGTTCAAATATGTAAAGATCCTTCTGTATCTTAAGCCTATCTTCTGGAATGTTGGCTATTCCTGCTAGCTTGGTGTTATCTGCAAGTTTGATGAGTTCCCCATCTATCCCCTTGTCCAAATCATTGATGAAGATGTTGAAGAGAACTAAGCCTAAAACAGAGCCTTGAAGTATTCATTGCATACTTCCCTCCATATAGATGTTGTTCCATTGAGGACTACACATTGAGTGTGGTTAGTCAGCTAGTTATGAATCCATCTGAAGGTGAGGCTGTCTAACCCACACTTTTTCTATTTTATCAAGTAGTAGGTTATGGTCTACTTTGTCAAATGCCTTACTGAAGTTCAAGTAAATTTATATCAACAGCATTCCTGTGATCCACTAATTTTATCACTCAGTCAAAGAATGCAATAAGATTAATCTGGCATAATCTGTTTTTGATAAACCCATTTTGGCTTTTGGTTACTACTTTCTTTGCTTCTAGGTGTTCACTGATTCATTGCTTGTTTATCTTTTCCAGAATCTTTCCTGGTATTGAGGTCAGGCTGATAGGTCTGTAGTTTTTTGGATCTACTTTTTTCCTTTTTTGAAGATGGAAATTATATCAGTTCTTTTCCAGGCCTCTGGCAGTTTCCCGGTGCTCCAGGATCTTTGAGAGATATAAGGCTCAAGGTTGAGTTAGCCTTCTATTCTTCTGAGGCGGGTAAAATGAGAGTCCAGAATGGTGGGGGCAATATGCTGACTCTGTAAACATCTTAGAGAGGGCTATAAAAGTACTATGAAGTGGTATGTATGTCTAAGTGCTATTGCTATTGGATAAATTTTCGCATAGTGAATATCCATAAAGACTCCAAGAAAGTAATATTCTTCTGTTTGTCAAAACAGTGCAATTATTTGGAACTTCAGTATAATTTGTGAATGAGGATGTTCAAATGTATGTATCAAATTAGCCCATTCATTTTTATAACAATTTCATTTCTTACGAGAAATAAATAAAAATGAAATAACATGATTCAAAAACCTCAGCAAACTTCTTGAAACAAATCCAGCTGTCTATTGCTTTCCATGGGCTTTAGTGACATACAATAAAACAAGAAATTCAACATCATCTGGTAATGCACAGTACATTATTTTCCAATTTGTTCAATGTAGAGTTTTGTCATTTTTATGCTGCTGTTTGTTAACTCTATAATTTGTAATTTAGGAACTGAAGTGGCTAGCAGTGACGTGGCTGCAAAACTGAAGTTGTAACAGGATTTCAAACAAACATAAAAAGGAAATTTTAAAAAAGACCATTAATGTACACAGTTTGATGTTTAGATTACAGTTGGTGAAACTAAAATATTTAATGTTTTATTGTTTTTGTTTATTAATATGAATAATGATGCTGCTTACAAATTTATCATCATTCATCCATACTGACAAGCAATGGTGGGATTCAGCTGGTTTGCACTGATTCAGGAGAATTAGTTGTTAAACACCACCACCCCTGCCCATTATCAAAGTTGATCCTGGGCACTGTGCTGTGCTGCAGTGGAGAAACAGGTGACGGAATGGCCAGCACAAGGGAAGGACAAGGCTTCTCTCTTTCTTTTCCCTGCTCCTCCTCCTTCCCTCACGCATCCCACTCCGTTTCCCATTTCTCCTTTGCAGTACAGCACCCACTTTGATAACCGGGGGAGGGGTAATATAACAACTGGTCCACCCAGGGTTAGGTTGATCATTTTTATTTATTTATTTTTATTTTATTTATTTTGATTTGTCAATTGCTGACAATAGGTATAAGTATATACATAGTTATGAATACATGAAATGGGTACATATAAAAAAAAATAAAAGAAACAATAGGACAGGGAGGACAGTAGCACATTGGTGCGCTTATGCATGCCCCCTTACAGACCTTTAAGAAAAGGAGTGAGGTCTAATAGTAGACAGTTCTAAGGTTAAATTCATGTTTGGGGAAGAAACCACAGAGTCAGTAAAGTATTCCAGACATTTGACCCACTCTGTGCTCAAGTCAAATTCCCCTAGCAATCAATTGTGCGGTTAACTGTGAGTTTGTAATCTATGGTGTGCTCTGGTTGTTATGGTTGAAGCGAAGTATTCTGACAGGTGGACATTGCAATGTAGAATTTTAATATACCATACTTAGATCAGAACGCAAAAGACAATGGTAATTCAAGGTTTCTAGGTCTAGAATTCAAGTCTGGTCATAATGGTATTTCTACAACGGTAGAGGAGTGAGAACTCGTCATGTGAAAATATTCCTGACTTTTCTCAACTGTGTGAATATCATAAATACGTATGGGGGTTCCAGACGTGATGAGGCTGTATTGAGTATTTTGGTCTAGCAAATGTTTTGTACGCTCTAGTTAGTAGTAGTGATATTACCAAGAGAAAAAGCGATGTCAGGATTATGTTAACAATCTTTAATGCCTTTTGTCTTTGTAGTTACAGTGGCTCTAGCAGTTAGATAATCAGAGATGATTATTCCAAGGTCCTTTACAGAACTTGGTTAATCATCAACCAGGTCTTGACTATTAGCTTGTATTTGATTTTCTGATTTTTTTTTTGTGCCAATAATGTAAGACCAGAGAATTTATTTGTTGAGATTAAGTTGGTCCATTTTTTGATCATTCCTGATACATAGTCAGATCGTTTTGAAGGGTAGCAGTATTGTCTGTGTATTTGAACATGCTTATACATTATCATGCAAAAAAAAATGCAATTGCTCTTAGTATGATCACAGAGGTCATTTAATGTAGAGTATGAAAAAGAGTTGATCCTAGAAACTGCCTTTGGGATCAACAGTATGACAGTGACAGAATTTGATAGGACACTCCCAATTTTGACCATTGTTGTCTGTTTTTGACAGGAAGTGCTCTATCCAGTTATGCAGTTTGCCAAAATACCATAAGATTTTAAGTTTTTAGGGAAGTAGTTTTCTGTACCACTGAATCAAAGGCTTTAGAAGAAGTCCTAATGTAGATTGCGTCTATGCTTTGCCCTGATCGAGTTGTGTAGTCCATATTTTTTTGCAGTTAAGAGTTGCAGATTACAGGATAGTTTTTTCCTGAAACCAAATTGTTTATTGGAGAGTAGGTTGTTTGTCTCTAAGTGACAATAAAGTATCAATAATGGATTGATAGTGAGAGGCTTGTCCCCCATGTGCAGCAGAGCTAGAGGATGGGGATGGGCCACACTTCCCATGACAGCCAACCTGATCCTCAGTGAACTGGTTTTAAATTATTTAAATCCCACCACTGCTTACAAGGTATTTTGTTACTATAAATTGCTGGTGTGATTTAATTTTCTTCTCACTACAGGATAACCCAGTATTTAATCTAAGTAGAGAAGATGCATTACAGTGAGCTTTTCTCCAGTTCTAATCTGACTTCAGTCTAACATGATGAGGCATTTTTTGTTTGTTTGTTGCAGTGTTCTCATGACATTGCCTTCATTTATCCCCAGTCAATGAATGAAATAGAATTTAGCACCCTTACAAATATATAATTTTCCCCCTTGTTCCCACACTGTCCAAGGCCAACCTCAAAGTAAATGAGGTTGACTTTATCACCTTTATTCTGGAAGAAATTCAGATGACCAGTAATTACTGAAATAAGGTCAATAGTGGCTGGATAAAAGTCAAACAGGAGAGCTCTTTTCTTATCAGGATAGTTTTTTGACAATTCAAAGATAAGTGAACAATATTGGAATTCAACAGTGAATTGCACCACACCCAAGCTGACACTTGAAATATTACAAGAGCCACTTTGGAAATTATGGCTCATGCCATTGATACAAACTACTCCCTCAGCAGGAGAGAACAGCAAACACCATTATTTACCTTGCATTTCAGTATTTTTCTTCTGCAGAGACCAATCAAAAATCTATATGGTAATTATATTTTCTTGTTTCCAGCCACTTTTATTCAGAATCAATAGGAAAATGTATAACCAAGTTATCAAGCTTGAAACCATTAAGAATTTGATGCTGCATGAAGTTAAATTTTCTATTAAAATAATCTAACCTAGTGATCACCAACTTTTTGAAAGCACGGGAATCTCACAGTTTAACTGCATGCTGTGTGAAGTATGTCCTTTATCTCTTCTGAATCTGGCATACTCAGCTTGATTAGATAACCAGATGTTCTAGGAATTATGAGGCTTTATCTTTATCTATCAGTGACTTTATCCAATATTGTCACCCTTTCCGAACATTTTTCTAAGGTAAAAAAATCCAAATGATTTTATTTATAGGCCAATTGTTCATTGGAAATGTTGATGTAATTCCCCGTTAGGAGAATGAGCGCATACAGGGAGACGTATAGAGAGTAGTGTTGGAATAATACACGCAGAGCACACAGATACACTGTGCAGTAAATGTAGGTTTTTACTTCCAGAAAGGTTTAAGAAAAGTCTAAAATAGGCAGTCCAAAGTCAATCACAAGTAAATCAGTCAGTCTTGCAATCCAGAGAAAATCCAAATATCAAAGTCCAGTGTCAAAAACAGTTCAGTATCAGACTTACATTAAATCCAGTAATATCAGTCAATTAGGAAAAATGGAGCAACGCAATACTTTCCAACAGAAGGAAATAAAGATACACTCACACTCTCTTCTGAGACTAAGACTAAAACTAAGACAATCCAGGCTTCTCGCTCCATCTTATGGCCATTTGAGAAACCACACCCAATTGCATGCTCNGAGGCAGTATTAAAATGTTTATCCTGGTTTATATATTTCTAACCCAAATATCTGTTAGGTGACTCATATTCCTAACAGGAAATGCTTATTTTCACCTTTAAATTAGCCCAATCACTATTCAAAGTGATTACTATAGATGTAGTATTCTTGGAGTTTCATTTCCAACATTTTGCCTAATGAAGTCCAATGTTAAATTTCCCTTCTTCACAATGGTGCACTCCTGTGAATCCTACTTTTCATCCAGGTTTGCCACAAACCCCAAAGTTCTTTAATGTTAACCACTCTGATTCCACCTGCATAGACAAAGTTAAATCATCTTTCCCCATAATGAATTGCAGATTAGATAGGTAATCTGATATGCATATGCTATTTTCACGTTCATTCGTTCAAGATTTTTTTTAGGTGCTCATTGATTTCTTTTCTATTTATTACCCCCAAATAATTTGAGGATAGACTTCATCATCTTGCTTTTCAATCATAGTTACAGGTCATTTACAAAGATATTAAAGAACAGCAGATATATCCTTGGAGATATCCACTATTCAGGTTTCTCCGTTAATCAATTGCTCATTGGTTTCAGCTTTCCTTTCCTTAACAAGTGATCCATCCTTAAAAGGACATAACTTTTCTTATCCCATGAATTATAAATGTATCTATGACAAACATAACAAACACACTTTTTATTAATTGATATTGATAGAACTTCTATATATGTATCATTTACTATTCATTACCTTTTATGTGTTAGTTCTACTTTCCTATTATATTTATAGTTTATGTCCTGAGACTCTACTACAAGTAACTTTGAGGAAAAAAAGGGAATAGATGCTGCCTAAGAAACAATCAGACATGAGAGGCAGAAGTCCATCATTGCTTGAAAGTCAGAAAAAGAAACTTGCAAAATTCTGTTAATCTGTCTTTGCAATAAAATAGAATGAATTAATCATGTCACGTCTCCTGTCTGGTTTACCTGAGTGGGTTGACATTAGTCTTGCAAGCCTCAAGGCACAACGTTTCCTTTCCACTTTAACTGTTTGATCCATGATGTAAGTTTCTTTCTCTGACCATTGGATGACAAGTGCTCCCACCTTTCTTGCTGGCTGTTTCTTAGCCAGCATTTCTTCCCCTTTCCCCCAAGATTATTGATATATTCCATTAACAGGGGCAGAATAACAGTAATGTAAGGAAGGATCTGAAGAATTATCTATAACAAATGGGGAAAAAATGAAGGACTTCTAAGTTCCACCAAACATAATTTGGAGCTTTTAGAAAGATTCTGAGGTCTGCAACTGTAGCATTGGATATCTCTCTATATAAAAAACAGGTGTGTGTGTGTGTGTGTGTGTGTGTGTGTCTGTTTCAGCATCACTCTGGAACGTCTCAAGAATTTCAATCAAACTTGGTACACCGATGATGACTTGGAAACAAATACTGTGGGGGTAAGACATCCCAACACATAATTATAATTACATAATTATATAATTATGGTGCATAAGTGTACCAACGTGCCTCAATAGGTCCCTGCCCTATTGTTTCTTTTTATTTTTCTTATATGTAACCATTTCATGTATTCATAACTATGTTTATATTAATACCTATTATCTTGTAAGTGAATGACAAATCAAATAAATAATTAAATAAAACACCACCTGGAGCGTGTGTGTATGCCTAAAAATGGCTTCTATTGTACAGCACAATTGACTTGCCATGGTAATGGCTTCATAGTACTCGATAAGGGGGCTCCCTCTCAGCCCTCCAAGGAAACGTCAGGCGATTGGCCAAGTGCAATCAAACACTACAAAAATGAAACACCAGCATAGACAAGAAACTCCCAAGGAGAGGAATAGAAGACTTGTGATGCTGCGCAAGAGAAAGTGCAACCACGTGAGTCCCAACTACAGGATTTTCCTGTCTAATACAGGATTGGGATAAATACCTGGATTATCAGCTAGTTAAAAAAATCACTTAAATGTACTATTTTTTTGTGTACATGCACATTGGTAGTCAAAATGCAATCATTTAATACTGCTCATTCTTGATCCTTCCTTTGTTATGTGTGTGGTTGTGGTTGTTTTATTACACAGATTCCTTCCCACTGCATCCCCACAAACCCAGTGCATTAACATGTTTATGCTTCTTTTTTTCTGACACACCCAACTCATTTAACAATTTATGTTTCACAAAGTGGAGAGAAAAGCTTATATACAAGCATTTTGTTTTCTTCTTCCAACACACAAACATCTTATCTTCTTCCAACAATCTTTCCCTTCCCAGACCACATACTATACACAATCTTTCTATTGACATTTATACATTTTTTTAAATTTTCCTATTTCCTCAATACCAGACAATCAGTAAACCAAGGTATAGATTCATCTGCTTGCTTTATCTATCATTATATATAAAACTAATAATCATTCACTGCATTTTCTCTGTTAAATACGACTATCTTGGTATCTGATAAAATAATTTTCAGAATCCTACTCATAATGGCATCATATAATCTGTATAACATTTTACTGCAAATCATTCAAGTCCTCATCATGTCATATATCATCATGTCAAGTCATCATGGCAATACTTGCCCATAAAATACAATACACTTTCATTTCCAAGCAACGCATCTATAACAGTACCTTAAGAATTTCTTGTTTTTATTTTGTGTTCATGATAATAAATAGCAAAGAGGAAATTACACATTCTTGTCTTATTCCTGCTTTATTCCTGCTTACTGTTGACACATTCACTAAACATTTTCATTGTTTATTTCTATCATATGTTGATGATATGTTAAATTGACCTTAGTATAAAATATTCAAGAATTCAAGCTTATTTAGTATATATTCTCTAAATCAACAATGGTGCAATAAATAAATAAAAATAAGTTCATATGCCACTTGACTCCTAGTGAGACTCATGCATTTTCAAACTGGGTTATGTCTTGTGTGAAATCAAATGTGTATTCTTATGATCAACAGAGGAAAATATACTCTTCCTAGAAATGTTGCAAGTCTAAATGTATGCCCATGCTTCATTGTGTAGAGAAGCTATTGGAACCCTGCAAAAAGTCATCCAGATGTAATTTCTGCTCAAACTAAACACAAAATCTGGAGTAACTTAAATCTGTTAGCTATAATGAGCTATTCTGCAAAACAAAATGTGTACAAGAATTATACTTAAGATCAGTGAGGGAGGAGCTTATATAGATTCTGAAAAATGATAAAGTCAAGAGATAATGTATGTGTTTTGGGGTGGGAAGAGAGCAGAGCACTACAAATGAGAGCTGGTATAATGGTTCATATGCTGGCCGAAGGTTAGGAAATTTGGCCACAATTCTTCCTTAGCCATGGAAGCCACACAGGGTGTCTTTGAGTCAAACACTTTCTCTCACCCCAAAGCAGGTTCTCCAATAATCTAGATGAAGACAAACCCTTTTTCACATCACAAATTGATGAGTTTGCTGTGCATTCTAGGTTAACAAAGTGAAACCAACAAAGCAAGAAAAATATGACTTTTGCAGGTTTATAAGAGCTGTGGTGGTGCAGTGGTTAGAATGCAGTACTGCAGGCTGCTTTCGCTGCCTGCCAGCTGCCAGCAATTCATCAGTTCATGTCTCATTGGCTCAACATTGACTCAGCCTTCCATCTTTCCAAGATCGAAGACCCAGATTGTTGGGAGCAATATGCTGACCCTGTAAACCACTTAGAGAGGACTGTAAAGCACTGTGAAGCAGTTTATTGCGATTGCTATAAAGCAAAGGAAAGTTGAAGTAAGATGAAAGGCAAAATTGAAGTTTCAGTGTGCTTAATAATTAAGTTGCTGGTTCCAGTTGTGGTCACTAAATAAGGACTGACGTATGATATTCAATGGCTTAATATGATGTGACAGACCTATTGCTGAATCAGATTTATCTAGAATTGTTGATACTGATTGTCAGACTAAATGTCTAAAGGTTTTCTCAGCCCTGCTTGGGGATGCAAGGATTCAACTGATGATATTCTACAGACTATTGCTTGTAATTTCCATCCCTCCCTTTATGCTAAGTGTGTCTATTTTACTTGTCAAATTACAACCATCAATCCTTTGGACTCTAAAACACATAAAATATTCATCTGAGCTGAGTAGCATGTTAACATGCAGAAAAGATATTAGGAGCAATATTTTATAAGCATTCACATGGACAAGTAATGGACAGGTAATTTCCATAACTGGGGAAAAATTCTGTACTGCATTGAATTCAAAACCAAGCAACAGATTAAACAGATTAACAGAGTTGGAAGGAACCCTGTACGTCATCGAGTCTAACCTCCTGCCCAAACAGGAAACCTTATACAATTTCTGACATATGACAGTCTAGTCTCTTCTTGAAAGTCTCCAGAGATGAAGTTCCCACAATTTCTGAAAGCAAGCTGTTTCTGAAAGCAAGCTGTGCTCACTGTCAGAAATTTTCTCCTTGTTTCTAGCTTTATTCCTTGGTCTGTTTCCATCCATTATTCCCTGTCTGGCCTACAGGTGCTTTGGAAAATAGTTTGACCCCTTCCTCTTTGTGGCAGCCCCTCAAATATTGGAACACTGCTATCATGTCTTCCCTGGTCCTTCTCTTCACCAGACTATCCATGGCGAGTTCCTGCAACCATTCATATGTTTTAGCCTCCGGTCCCCTAATCATCTTTGTTGCTCTTCTCTACAGTGTTGAGAACATTAAAATTTAAACTATATTGTTCCCTTAAAAGGATTGAAAGTATACATCTTAAACAGTAAAATACCAAAAGAAGAACAGAGAGGATCTACAAAACAATAAAGTTGCAAGCAAATGTTAGAAATAAAGGGATTTGAAACCATGTACTTATCAGAACAATAGCTGAAACATTTTGTCAAAATGCGGTCAGGCTATAATAGTTTAGGAGCAATTTATAGCATATGAAAATCTTTGACGATTTCTGATTTTGGCTGGTTCTAGAAAATCAGTTTGATAAAAGAGGAACAGAAATAATTCTCTTTTCCAAACCATATAATACATGTATCTGTTCCAGATGAATGCATGAAAGCCATCACGATTTGGAATTAATCCAAGAAAGCATCCTATCACTGTGTTGCTTTCTACAAAGCTGAGCAACATTTATCCCATTTCTGTTACCTTTTATTAACTTCTTATATTGAAACTTATCTCTTTCCTTCTTTTGGCAACAGTTTGGGGGTGGGGGAATGGCAAAACAGACAGCTGAAGGAGCTGAAGTACTTTTATTAAAGATAGCAAGTATAACCTCCCCTTGAAATGAACAGCCTCATTTTTAAAGAAATTGATTTGTTAATACCTAACCTCTCCTTGTCTGATGCATTCAGCATCTCAGATTTTACTTTTAAAAACATGTTTCTAAGCCATGAGTTGCATATATCTATGGGGAAAAAAATCAGCCCATACCTGCTTAACTATCAGTATGATAGGCACTTGCAGAGAGCTATGATGATGCCAGAATGATGAAACAATCATCTTGGCATAACAGTATGAAGTACACTCTTTTGTAATTTTCTTGCAATGTTGATGGCAAGTATGCAAAAAGTAGAGTTTGCAGGAACCAATTTGACCACTACACTGTCAAGCTGAATTGGAATTGAGCTCATTATTTTTCTCCCAAGTTATATTAATTTTAAAAAAATTGTCATGCAAATAATATCAAAATGTATGTGTATGGGGGGGAGTAGGTATCTTCAATAAAATGGTTTATACCACAAACATGACTTTTTTTTTTTTTACTCCCCCATGAATACTGAAACTTTGATTTATAATTGCAGAGGGACAAGCATGCCTTAAGGGAATGATAAATTATACAGGTTAAATTAACTACTGACCACTAGTACTACTAGCCAATTCCATTTTGTTGGAACTCATCAGATACAGATAGCCTATATATGTCAGGTGCATATACATACAGGGTGTATATATGGGTGCATATATGGGTGCATATACAGGGGTGGGATTCAAATTTCTTAACAACTGGTTCTGTGGGCATGGCCTAATTTGTGGATGTGGGTTGATGTTCATGTGAATGGGTGTGCACGGTGTGAATTGGTGGTTACTGGGTGGTCACACATTACTGGGTGTGACTTGGTGGTCATGTAACTGGCTGGGCATGGGTTGTATGTAAATATTGTAAATATTTATGTAAATCTTGAAATTTTTATATAAAAAAGGAGCAACTTTTACCCAAAATCAGGCAAAGCAAGCAGGCAGATTGAGTTGCTTGCAGAATCACAGATTCACTCACAGATCTACCTTTCTGCAATTTGTTGCCTGAATCACATAAAATTTGCTTGCAAACTCATAAAATTAACTCAAAACACACCATGTATATAAATATAGATTTTTTAATTAAAAAAGAGCAACTTTTATGCAAAATCAGGCAAAGCAGGCAGGCGGGGAGGGGAGGGGCCAGCCAGGGGCACAATTTGCTGGCTCTCCAAACTGCACAGAATGGTAACAACTGGTTTTATAGAACTGGTCTGAACCAGTAGAATCCCACCCCTGCATATGGAGAGATAGAGAGAGATAGAAGAGAGAATATTCAACCTTTTAATGGGCTCATACTGTTCTGTATAAAATGGTATACTCCAAATGTCTCAAATTTGATTGGCCAGAAGGGCCTGCATGGGATTGGTTCATTAGGAACCAATCCAGGAGAACCGCCGAAAGGCGGCAAAATCAAGTAATTGCCATTGGCTACAACCCGGCAGGCAAGCCGTATATAAAGGCTGCCGCGGTTTGAGCCAAACTGTTCCGTTGCTGTATATGTAATTGGCTGTTGGGAACCAGTCTACAACATTGCGTTTCACGTAACATCTGGTGACGAAGGGTGGGACATCGTCCTAAAAATGGAAGACCGTACATGTGCAAATTGAAATCCAGGCTAGAAGTGGATGGCCGGAAAACAGGCACTGCCTGCACAACTTGCCAATGAAGAGGATTGGGAAGTCCTACGTAGACGTTACGTTTCAAATGTATTTAGAAGCAAACAAGATGGAAGAAGTAGTCTGGCAGAGGACAGGTCGTAAGGATGCGATTCCCTAAGCATTGTGGGACAACGTGTGTCAAGATAAACGAACATTGGCGAAGTGTCCAGATACCGTTAAAACAAATGCTGGCTTTGAACTTCCAGCGATGACTAAAGGCCCACTACCACACCAGTTAGATGTCAAATCTCATATCACAACGGCCACGAAATTCTACAAAGGGACCAACAAGCGAGACATGTGACTTTTGGCAAGTCTCCGACAACTGGGGGAGGTTGAGATTCCTGAACTTAGGATGAAGCTAGTGAGATCGAGTGGTTATAGGCCTAAAAGACTCTAATTACAAAGTAAATTGCTAAATAAACCAAATATAACAGTGGCTGAAGCCAATCATAGAAGCCACAGCTGCAGAAGGCCGTGGAAAAGTCAGCGGCCACTATGAAGAAATGAATGCGAATATAACGACGAAACGATCCTAGCCGAGAGGAAGAATCAAGTTCCGCGCCACCCCGACACATCACAAAATTTTGACAAATCATTAGAATCAGAAAGATGATGATGATGAGGTCCACTACCTGTACGCCACAAAAAAAGGCGCGAAAAAAGAAAACTGGCGGGAATGAACCGGCTGCAGAGGAAACCACCATTCGAGCTGATTCGCAGATTCCTTGATGCCATCTGCCGAGCTTTGCAAAAAAGGGGACAACATCGAGAAAGTCTGTAGGAATGGTAACAAGCCCAAACAGACGCAGTAACTCTCCACCATAAACTGAATCGAAGCAAGCCAAGAGAAAGTGGGAGCGCAACAAACGAGCCCGTAACCGAGAAAAGACCCATCAAACTGTCACTATCGGAAGTGCTCAGATGGAAAGCTAGAGAAAAGTCAAAACTCATTGTAAAAATTGAAGGAAGCCCCTGTGAGATGGAAGTTGATTCAGGATCTTTCCTGTCAATGTGTCTTGGGACACAATCAGACGACTGGTCCCAAATATCAAATTAAAAAGAACTCCAGAAAAAAAATTAATTCTAAAGGACTACCAAGGGAATCAAATCCCTGTGGTAGGTCTGGGACATTTCCGAGTCGCCTACAAGCAGCACGTTGAAGTCCTTAACCTCTAACAATAGTCAACAGAGACCGACCCAAGCCTTCCTGGGTCATCGAATGGTTCGCGACCATTGGGCATCGAATGAACCAGAGTGAGCTGAGTAGCCGCAACCGACTGGGAAGTTCCAGGACATTTTCGATGGCAACCCTAGGCAAGGTCCGGGGACCCCCAATTTCTTTAGTTTAGGACCGCCAGAGGTGCCTCTAGAAGGTTAAAAGCCAGACGAAAGTTTCCTTTGCGTTAAAAGCAAAAATAGATGAACAATTGGAATAAATTAATTGACAAGGAGTCTTAGAACCTATTGACCATGTTAGGTGGGAGACACCAATAGTAACACGGTTAAACCCTGACGGTGGTCGGTATGCATCTGTGGACACTCACAAGGCTACACTGAACCATCGAGCTACAACAAAGCGCATACCCTGTGCCAGTCGTACAACATTTATTACACTCACGTCGGGGGGGAGGAAAAATTTTTTGCCAAAGCTTGTGAATTTAGCACCAGAGCATACCAACAGCTTCCAGTAGACCCATTAAACGGCCAAGACACAGACAATAGTAACTCACAGAGGGGCATTCCAAATGTAACAGACTTCAAATCTGGAGTAAGTGTTGCCCAGCATTTTCCAAAGCCTCATGGAATGCCTATTAAATGGAATAAAAGGGGTCGTACCATATTTTGACGACGTCCTAATTTCGGCTAAAGATACGACCAACTAGAAAAAGACTAAGAGAAGTGCTAACAATATTTAGAGAATCCGGCCTGAAAGTTAAAAAGGAAAAATGCTGCTTAATGACTGATCGCGTCGAATTTCTGGCTACTCTAATTGACGGAGAGGGTATACACCCTACAAAAAAAAAGGTCAATGCTATTAGAGACGCACCACAACCAAAAAACATACAACGGAATTGCAGGCATTTTTCGGGTCTAATAAACTTCTATAATGTATTCCTCCCACAAAGCAACGATAGCAGAACCAATTACAAAAACGTTTGCTGGATAAGAAAACTAATTAGACTTGGGGTCATAGAGAACAAAAAGGCATTCCAAAGGAGTAAAAAAATTATTAACCTCAAGACACCGTTCTTATCCAGTTTAGTAACACACTTCCATTGACGTTCACCTGCGACACCCCAACGCGTTTGGAGTCGGTGCCATCCTGAGCGCACCAAACTGCCTAATGGGAGAGAGCACCCATTGCCTATTACTAAAAAACTCTTTCTAAAACAGAAACGCAACTATAGTCAACTAGACAAGAAGCCTTGGCAATTGTTGCCGGAGTGAAACGTTTTCACGACTACCTCTAGGGAAGAACATTTTCCATTGTAACTGACCATAACCGTTTACATGGAATTCTGGCGGGAAACAAACCTACACCGAACATTTTGTCCCGCGAGATGACTAGATGTCAGAATTCCTAGGCAGATACTCTTACACATTGACAACATCGACCCAGGAAACAAATCTCCCATGCAGCACGCATTAAGTCGAACACCCCCTGCAATGACAGAGGAAGACCCGCCGCAACAATGACCACCCTGCAAATGAAACATGCCCCGAACTGCCAATATCTGCAGAACGATGTCGCCAGAGCCACCCCAAAGACCACAGTGACTGCCTGCATTCTAATTGGTAGGTAAGACTGGCCCAGAAAAAAAAACTGAAACCTTTAAACCTTTCTGGACGACAGACGAACTCTTTTCAAAAAGGCTGTTTATTGTGGGTGATTCTTGTGGTAATTCTCGCTAGATTACAAACCTAGAGTGTTGGGCATGCTTCATGAGCACCCTGGTTTGTAAAAATGAACAGTCTAGCTAGAAGCTATGTCTGGTGGCCTGGATATTGATCAGGATATTGAATACTGGGTTGCTACTTGCATTAAAGGCAGAAAACCAGACTTCCCACCACAAGCACCGATAAGGGACTGGAGACCCCACGAGGCCCTGGTCTTGGATCCATATTGACTTCGCGGGTCTACTAGGGGGCATACCTTTTGATTGTCGTAGATGCATACTCAAATTGGTTGGAAGTTGTGTAGTAATGTATCTACGACACTGATGCAGTTATTAAACAACTAACAAAAACTATTCGCAAACCCATGATTGCGCATTCCTAGTGTCCAATCAATGTGGCCTCAACTAACCGCTATAAACAATTCTGAGCAGTTACCTAGCCTCCCTAGGTACTCTGCGCTGGCCCAGCCGGCAGCAAATGGTAGGGCTGAGAGAATGGTCAGATTTACTAAAGAGGGTTTTTAAAAAAATGGACCTCTCGGGACGTCCAGGATAAAATTAACCATCTACTCACTCTCCCAACATATCACCCAGCACTGTAACCAACAAGAGCCCAGCAGAATTGTTAATGGGGAGCAACTAGGTCACATTTAGATAGGTTACATCAACTATGCTTTGGAAAAAACCCCTGATCCTCCAGCCGTTTCCGCATGTTTTGAAATTGGCGACCTAGTCTACGCAAAAAAATTCACTGGGGACCCTCTATGGCTTCCAGCCCATCACACAAATAACAGGCCCCAGTCCTACCGCCTAACCGTAGACGATGGCAGGGAGGGGAAGTGGCATATAGACCAGCTTTGTTCCCAAAATATTGAATGAAATCACAAATACACAACTCCACATATAAAATCGAGAAAACAAAACCAAAGAGGGGGGAAAATACAAGAAATAAATAATAAAGAACTTTTTAAAATAAATCCAGAACATCTAACCAATCAAAAAGAGCAAAAAGAAACACTTACGGTTAGATGAGACTTGTGGAAAAAAACCAGCACGAAGAGAAACCGTCCTGGGAAGGGGCCAGCCGAGCCAGCTCACCTGCCCAGGAAAGCCAGGAGGGAGCGCAAACACACGGCCTGAGGCAACTTAAGCAGTAGAAAATGGCTGACTCACCCTTCCAGGCGGTTCCATGGAGAAGAGCCGGAGAGAACAGCAACCTCCATCCGAACCGGTCGAAGTCCTCAGCAAAATGAACCGCGCATGTCAGGAGAGTCAGAAGAAGCCCCCACCTACCTGCGCGACTACGTACCCATAGTAGGACTAACTAGGAGGGAGGGGTGTTCTGTATAAATTGGTAATACCAAATGTCTCAAATTTGATTGCCAGAAGGGCCTGCATGGGATTGGTTCACTAGGAACCAATCCAGGAGAACCGCCGAAGGCGGCAAATCAAGTAACTCCGCCTTGGCTACAAGCCGGCAGGCAAGCCGTAATAAAGGGCTGCCGGTTTGAGCAAAATATAAAGGCTGCCGCGGTTTGAGCCAAACTGTTCCGTTGCTGTATATAGTTAAAATAAAGACATTGCTGTTGGAACCTGGTCTACCTCGTGTTTTTCCGGACGGAACACATAGTCCTTGCACTTCAATGAGTATAGGGAATTTTAGCTGTTAGGGTTACTTTTGGCCTGGTTATCAGTATCCTCTGAAAGGAAAATATACAATATACAGGGAATGAATGAAACTAGTCTGAATCACTTTGGTATTATTTTGGCAGCTAAAAGGCAGCTTTATCTAAGTAATGTGCTTTAAATATTTGTTTCTTTTCTGTGATGTTTGCTTTTGCTTTTGCTTCTTCTCCACCCATTTTGATTTATACAGCAACAGAAAGAAAATGTTAATTGTTTATTAGCACCATTATTCTTCCTCTTTAAAGACAGCATGTTTGAAGTAGACAAAGGGATTGCAAGGAAAATTCTTTCTGAATGGTTTAAAAATGCAGCCACCTCATCCACGAAATATTATTCAGATGTTGCCCCTGAGCAAACTGTTTACAATGGATGTTATTAAAATGTTTGCTGTAGGCAAGATTGTGCAAGATTTCTAATTTCAGACAGTGATTTCTCCGTTACAATGGATCATCATCTGTATCTGTAGGTTGAACATACAGCCTTATGTCCAAATGAATGAAACCATTGCCACAGTTCTATAATATGATCAGCTATTCAGACTAATATTTACTTCAATTTTTAAAAAATTTCATCTCTTTTTCTCTGTTCTCTTCCTTCTACAGTCTAATAGTCATCTGCATGGGTAAAAATAATTAAGTGGAGATTTTGATGCCTGGTCTCCTGCTTCCATACAACTTGATCTCTATATATCATATACAATGTATAGTCTATTTACAATGTCTGCATCTTAAAGGATCCCTCTATTGAAGTTTGTGGATGATATAACAGTGATTGGTCTCATTCGTGAAAACAATGAATCTTCATACAGATGAGAAGTTGAACAATTATTTTATTTATTTATTTATTTATTTATTTGATTTGTCAATCACTTACAATATAATAGGTATAACTATAAACATGAGTAAGAATGCTGGAAATAGGTATGAATAAATGGGGATAATAGAACAGATATGGTAGGCACAATTATGCACTTATGTACACCCCTTACAGACCTCTTAGGAATGGTGTGAAGTCAATAGTGGATAGTTTAAGGTTAAAGTAGTGCTGGTTAGAGGATGTAACAAGAGAGTCAGGTAGTGCATTACAGGCATTGATCACTGTGTTGCTGAAGTCATATTTTCTGCAATCAAGTTTGGAGCAATTAACATTGAGCTTGTATCTGTTGTGTGTTCTTGTATTGTTGTGGTTGAAGCTGAAATAGTCATTGACTGGTATGATATTGTAGCAGATATTTTTGTGTACTACGCTTAAGTCCAACTGTAGGCAGCATAGTTCAAGATTGTCCAAGCCCAAAATTTCAAGCCTGGTGATATAGGGTGTTCTGTTGTGAGCAGAGGAGTGTAGTACTCTTCTCGTGAAATACTTCTGGACTCACTCGATTGTATTAATGTCTGATTATTCAGTGCAGATTCCAGACAGATGAGCTGTATTTTAGTATTGGTCTAGCGAAGGTTTTGTATGCCCTAGTTAGCAATTCTATATTTCCAGAGGAGAAGCTTTGTAAGTTTAGATTTACAACTCTTAATGCCTTTTTAGCAATGCTGTTACAGTGAGCTCTGGTGCTTTGGTCATTAGATATGCGTACTCCAAGGTCCTTGACAGAATGAGGTTCATCAACAAGGTCATATCCATCTAGCTTGTATTTGGTGTATTAATCTTTTTACCAATGTGTAGGACAGAGCATTTGTTGGTCAAGATTTGGAGTTGCCAATTGTTTGACCATTCAGACACATAATCAAGGTCTCTTTGAAGGACAGTAGCATTGTCAATGGTGTTGAATAGTTTTATGTCATTTGCGAACACAGTTGCTTGTAAGATGATCGCAAATGTCATTTATATAGAGCATAAAGACTGTGAGTCGTAGAATGCTGCCTTGGGGAACACTGCTGTTAACTGGAGCAGGGTTTGATATAGCACTCCCTATTTTTACTATTTATTTGACAAGAACGCAATAATCCACTTATGAAAAGATCTGGAAATGCCATAAGAGTTTAGTTTTAACAGTAGTTTGTCATGTACTACTGAATCAGACGTGTATGTAAATTGTGTCTATTGCTTTACCCTGGTCAATTAGTCTTGTGGTGTGGCCAGAACAGTCTTGAACTGAACACACTTAAAACTGCAGAAATTATAGGAGATTTTTAGAAGAAGCCTTCCAACACTACCACAATTCACTATACTAGACAACACAGTAGCAATAGTAGAGATCTTCAAGTTTCTTGGTTATATTATATCTCAAAACTTAAAATGAACACCTAACATCAAATATGTCATCTAAAAAGCACAACAAAGAATGTTCTTCCCGCGCTAATTCAGAAAACTCAGGCTGCCCAAGGAGCTGATGATACAGTTTTACATAGGAATTGTTCACTTTCTCATCTGCACCTCTATAACTGTCTGGTTTGGCACTGCAACCAATCAAGACAAATATAGACTTCAAGCATAATTAGAACTGTAGAAAAAAACAATTATTGCCAATCTTCCTTCTGTTAAAGGCCTGTATACTGCACAAGACAGAAAGAGAGCTGTGAAAATATCTGCAGACCCCTCACATACTGGACATAAACAGTTTCAGCTTCTACCCTCAAAACAACACTATAGGACAGTGCATGTCATGACAATGATAGTTTTCCCCTCATGTCATCACTCTGCTAAACAACTAATTCCCACAACACTGTCAAACTATCTAAAAAGGCAGTATTACTATCATTATTCTCATCTTCCCTATCATCTATCTCCTTATCGGGGTGGAATTCAGCAGGTTCTGACCAGTTCTGGAGAATCAGTAGTGGAAATTTTGAGTAGTTCAGAGAATTGGCAAATACCACCTCTTGACTGGAGATTTTACAGTATCCTTCCCCTGCCATGCCCACCAAGCCATGTCCACAGAACCAGTGGTAAAAAATTTTGAATCCCACCCTGTTCCTTATCTTCTTATGACTATAACTTTGTTGCTTGTATCTTATGATTTATATTGTTTACTTAGTATCCTAGTATGATTTATATTGATTGCTTATTTAGTATCCATGACTATCAGTAAGTGTTGTATCTAATACTTTATGATGAATGTATTTTACAGTGACTATTTTAATGAACTATCACTATTGTTGTATGTACATTGACAGCTTACGGAAACACATTCTTTCTGTGTCTAACACTTGTCCAATAAAGAATTCTATTCTATTCTCTGATAGTCCAATATGAACACAGTAATAAATCATGAATAATTTTGCAGCATTTTCATTAGAGTAATGAGATCACAGGAATTTATAATAGTTTTGGTTCTGTGTACACATTTGTCAAGCTCATATTGTCCATAGGGGACATAATCCTACATGTTTAACATCTCCAAAACTTTTCTGCAGCTCCAAAATTGAAATCAAGGTTTGAAAGGTCATAGGCAACACTTTGAAGACAGTTACTCCAAATTGGATGATCAAATACTGCCCTTATAAAAGCATTTTAAAACTAAAACAATAGAATGTATCAGAAAAAATGGCACAAGCTACTTCACTAATTGTTTTATTTTATTTTTCTATAATAAATTTTCATACAATTGATGAGCCATCTGATGGGTAAGGAGACACAGCCAACATGAATTAGTGCCAGTCCATTAAAGTCTGGATATCAAACATATTGAGAACCCCACATTTGTGAAAAGACACCCCAGTTTTTTTGAAGATCCTCTTCATTCAATGCTGAAATTCTTCCTTTTTTTTCGACCCCCTCACATTTTCAAAACTCCTAACCTGGAGAAATACATTACCATCTTGTAAAGGAAAAAAAAATACTGGATAAAATGCAACACATTTCCCTTTTAACTTAAAAAAATATATATTATCCAGTTCTTTAAGAAAACATATTTTTTTGCATTCTTGCTTATGACTTAAACAAGCCCCCTCCCCTAAAAAACATGTATATTTGTAACTCTAGTCTGAGACATTAATAAAATTCTTTCTCTCCAAAACAGATGCACGCTACACCTTGCAACATTTGTTTTCTAGGCAATAAAGACGGTGTCTCAATATATAATATAAAATAAAATTGAAAACTCTTTCAGCCAATGGGAGCTGATCATTTTGCTGCTCCTAAAAGCCATTGTCAAAATGAATTGCTTGTTTCAGCTTTAGGAGAATAGATCTCCTTATTGCTAGCAGTAGTATAATCACCTGCTGTTCTAAATGGCATTTCCAGAATATGGTGGCTCAGAGCTTTTATCTGCTCTGTAGTCAGCCTAACCAGTAAGCAGTTAACTTGAAAAAGGCATCATTAACAAAATGCCAGACCTAGATAGCAATTTCACACAGAGAAGCAATGTTGTCAGCATATGGTATATTTGAATAAATAAACTCCTTGGTGAATAGAGATGATAACAGTTTCTAGCAAAGCTCCGGTTACCGGAACTTGTGGGAGCATTGATTTTAATAGTCAGGCTATTCTGAAAGAATCCAAATGTTCTAAGCTCCCCAGGATGAAGGTAATCTTTTGATATAGACTAGCCTAATTATTTGAAAGAAAGTTATTGTTCTCATCTGAATCTATCACAATACAAAACAGTCTTAACTAACAAGTTAAATATTCATTAAAGCTGGTTTGAGGCACAAGTCATCATTTGCTAGATGACATGATAGATTTAGTTAGCCATATATTCACTTATATGTCACTGTACACAGTTAATATTTTGACCCCCTTTTATAGTATTTTTTAAATAGGTTTATGTTTTTTTTTTAAGAAATAAATAGGTCCTGGTTCAGGCATTGAATGACACAGAAAGAGTCAGAGGCACATTTAAGTGCTCCTCTTGCTAAAATTATGCTAAGTTGTGCTTATTTGAGTAAGATCAGATATTGGCAGAGAATATAATTTAAAACATGAAGGTTTGATATTTATGTAGGCTTGATAAGTGGTATCAAAGTCTTCCTATAGCAGTTCTTTGTATTATGTCAATATTTTGCTTGTTTGGATTATTTTTAATCCTTTTTGTTAAACTTTCACTAGAGAAGTAAAAGACCTTATAGATGAGAGTATTTGTAACTCAGGGTTAAAGTGTGAGATCCTTAAAGGTCTCTGAGCTTGGTTGTTTTCTTGCAAACATTTCATTACCAAACTAGATAACATCATCAGTGATAGAAGGGAATGGAATTTGCTCTCATTTCTATATTAATGTCTTGCCCTGTCAGTGTCAACCCTGAAACTGGCCTGACTGAGGCCATTTTGAGTTTAAATAGCTGACACACCAGGGAGAGAGAAAAATAAAGATAGTTGGGGTGCCAAAACAAAATGCTTTCTCGTGGGAACCAAGGACATTCCTACAGATGCTCGGAAGAAGGGGACTGGAGTTACCTATTGTGTTTCTCCAACAATACGGCCTCCCCCAATAGGAAGTCCCAGCATGCTTTATAGGCATAAAATCAAATTAAGCCCCTCCCCCCAAATTAAGGCCTATATTACACATGCAAAATGGGGGGGAATGGCGGGGGAAGTACTTTTGTTGCATACCCGGATATGGTGCTGCATGCGTTGACCTTGGCATTGGTAGGGCACTTTGTATCGGGAGACCTTCTGCCATTACTTTACCTTCCCCCCATGCTGCCACACGGTGTTTGGCGCAGCCATGCATGGCCAGCCAGGGCTCCTCCCTGCAACCAGAGCCTGGTGGAGACACTCGGCTTCAGGCACTCCTGTCGCTGCCTTCCTTTTGCCTTCAAGGCAAAAGCCCAACCCCACATGGGGAGGCAAATCTCCCGGGGCCGCAGTGCAGGATTGGCCCATCCCGGGAGAAGCGCCCAGCCGCCATCCCTGCCTGGTGCTGGGCAGAGTGTGAAGAGCTTTGCCTAGGGCACCCAGCGCAGCTGACAGGTGGACTCTCCTGCCCAGAGGTGGAACTCTTGCCAAGGCAGCGAGCACCTCCCCGCCAGACCCTTTGCTCATCTCACCAGAGCTGTGCGGGCTGGGCAGAGCTGGGAAAGCGAGCCGCGGTTCCAGGCAGGGATGGTGACTGGGCAATTCTCCTGGGTATGGGCTGATCCTGCGCTGCGGCCCCAGGAAGGCAGCGACAGGAGTGCCTGAAGCTGAGTGTCTCCGCCGGGAACTGGTTGCAGGGAGGAGCCCCGGCGGGCCATGCATGGCTGTGCCAAACACCACGGCGGTGCTCTAAATGCCACGGCAGCACAGGGAGAAGGTAAAGCAATGGTGGAAGGTCTTCTGATACAAAGTGCCCCAACAACACCAAGGTCAAAATCCAAGCCGTCGCCGCCCACCCACCTGAGGTTGCAAGGGAGGAGAATTAAGTCACCCCTGAAAAGACGGCCTAGCCATTTTTTCAGGTGTCAAAAAAACATAAGGACCAGCCTTATTTTGTGAAAAACATGGTAGCAACTGAAGACCATCTTGATTGGACCATGTCACTGATTGTTTTGAGAACATGACAAACTTTCACTTTTAATCAGGTGAAAATTTCAGAAATATTCAGAGTCAGTTTTTATCAGCTTGTGCCCATATAACATATCCAATAAATCTATTCTTTGAGAAATCTGCCTGCCCCAGAGTGTTGTTTGCTATAGGTATGTTACTTGGAACCCTGACAGTCAGTGTTGATGGAAGTAGTCTTGTTGGTTCTTTGGTTTGGCTATTGTTTAGTGTTAATTTGTTTTGCAGTTTCTTGATTGGAGTATTTTTTGCTTCTTGATTGTTGGTCTAAAGTTGATCTTGGTGTTAATCTCTGCTCATCTGTGTATTGCTTGCTGGTGACACCCCCCCCCCCTTTGGCNATTGCTTGCTGGTGACACCCCCCCCCCCTTTGGCTTGTTGTCAGTTTGTAGGGTTGAAAATGGCCCACTGGATGGTGCTCTCTTAAAGTGCAACAAGTAAAAGTTCTCTTTTATTCTGAAATAAACTCTGTTTTCTCAATATCCTTCAGTGTGGATAATGGATAAACCCCATTTTAAAACCAGTACAGCAATCAAGCTGCTCAAACCCAACAATAAAGTTCTCATTTGAAATCTTGCTGTGAAACTAATGTATACACTACACTGCATTTTAAGAGAGCACCATCAGATGGGCCCTTTGGAATCCTAAAAACTGATAGGCTTATATCTATAACACCCTCTCCATTATTAATTAATTGTAATTTATTATAATTACTATAAATTATAATGCAGTAATTAAACTGATATACTTCAACTCATCTAAACATAGTGTTCAAGAAATTAACAACACAATAACGTGGGATAAAATGTAAAACAGATGACTAATAAAAAATAACAATAATAAAAATTACCACTTATCAAAACTTACTTGACTGAATTTACTTTAAAGTATATACAAGTTCATTATTGAAAGGATGTAAGGATGACAAACAAGGTGGTTAATTTACATTTCAATCTAATTGGCAATCTAGGTACCATTTTAAGGCCATCCCCTTTTGTTCCTATTCTGCTTTGCTTCATTTATTTATTTATTTTTCTGTATCAATAATTTTCCTTTTTTATGTCTTTTAAATAAAATATAAAGGAGGAAAGTGAAATCAACCTCAACACAACTGCAAAAGAAAGTATCTCTATAGATGTTGAGAAAACTCTAAAAATATCTTTTTATTGCCAAAACAGCTTATGAACATCTTTGCGAATTGTTAAATATTGCCTGCTATGTCTGATATATTGATCTGTGTCTGGAGACAGGCATGATAAAAGTTGAGGCAAGAGGCACTTCAATAAATCTTTGGCTAAATCTTAACTTTAATCCTAGAGGTTTAGCACCATTAATTCTCCAGGATGACTATCAATCTATCTGGATTAAAGTTATAAGATCTAAACAGTCCTATATCTGGATTTATTCCCCTCCTTTGGTTCTTGAGATGGAATATGATCAGGTGAAGCAAATCTTGAAGCAGGGGATAAAGGATACCAACCATTGGGTAGACCTAGGAAAGATGTGGTCTTCATATCATCAACAATACCTAATTTTTCCAGCTCACCACCTATCTGTTAGAAATACCCAACATTTCTCCCTTGCCCTCTACCTTGGTTTTTCTTCTCTGGTTTTGGATGGACAGATGGATAGAAGGATGGATAGCTAGGTAGCTAGGTAGCTAGATGATAGCTAGCTGGATAGCTAGCTGGATAGTTAGATAGATAGATAGATAGATAGATAGATAGATAGATAGATAGATAGATAGATAGATAGATAGACAGACAGACAGACAGATAGATATGCTTTGCCAATTCTTGTTGATTTTTATTTCTTTATATTGCTGAATTGCATTGACATGTGTGTCCCTTCTTGTGCACAACCCAGAAACTTTTGTGAATCTTTGCAGCAAAAATTACTGACCTCTGGCTTTGCTCTACTTTTCAAACGTGCCGCCACTGCCATGTTCTAGGTAGCAGCCCCGCAGGTCCACCCCATTGAGCCCGTTGCACTGGAGGGACTTGCCCAAGCAAGTCTGAGTGGAGCAGTGCAGCAAGTCAGTGGGATGAGCCTGAGACAGGGAAAGAGAGAGAGAGAAAAGAAAGAGAGAGAGAGAGAAGGAAGAAAAGAAATAGAAAAGATGTAAGGCATCCAGAAAGTATCTATGATATCAATCACTCCAAGACATTTTCTTTCCAATTGATTTATTTAGAAACAGATCTGGCATGTCAAAGGCAATTTCTCAAAGTGAAAATTTTTCATGCGTGACACAGAATCCAGCTTCTCTCCTCCCACTTGTACACTTCATAAATCACGAGAACCAATTAACTTCCACTGGAATTTCTTAATATGACATACAGAATAACCTTGAACTTTTCAACTCCTCCAACTCTCTTAAAAAAAAATGTGGCAGCTGAATTTCAAAGCTGACAAAAGGGAAAGAAAATGGGACAGACAAAGAAAAGGGGAAGGAAGGGACAGAAAGAAAAAGAAATAAAGAAGGAGGGAGGGAGGAGAAAGATAATGAGATATCTATTCTAGTCCAGTCACCTGCTCCAGCAGGGTTAGAAGGGAGTGTGTGTGTGTGTGCGTGTGTGTGTGTTCTCCTTGTAATTTACCAGTACTTTTGGTTTTGCCTTCTTCAGAATTGGCATTGGGGAAAAGTAATTTTTTTCGGTTGGAGATCTGGTCCAATGGATCCTGTTTAAAGCCTCAACAAAATGTGAGAGCTTCCTGATAGTCTTGACCATGTTTCATCCACAAAACCTTTAACAGAAGCCAAATATGTTTCAATGTGCTGGAAAAGATGTTTCAATGTGGAAAAGGGCCTCAGTCTAAACTAGGTCTCATTTCAATCTGACGCATCCGGTCTCTCTTTCTCTTTCTCTCTCTCCCCCTCCCTCCCTCCCTCCCTCCCAGACTGGCTTTGTTCTACTTTCCCAATGTGCCTGTGGGGCTGGCGCTTCAAACATGGATGGATGGATAGAGAGACAGGTAGATAAGTAGATAGATAGGTAGGTAGGAAGGTAGGCAGGCAGGCAGGCAGGCAGAAAGACAGACAGTCCTTTTGGATGGATGGATAGGTAGGTAGGTAGGTAGGTAGGTAGGTAGATGGATAGATAGATAGGCAGACAGGCAGACAGACATTTTGAGTGGATGGATGGATGGATGGATGGATGGATGGATGAATGGATAGATGGATGGATGGACAGATAGAATGAGACAGCGGCGACACTTTGGGAAAGCAGTGGCAGCGGCTTTTCCAAACATGCTGCCGCATTCGAGGCACCGACTCCACTGTGGTACAACAGTCAATGAGCCTGCAGGGCCAGTGCCGTGAATACCCCCTGCCGCCTCTTAGAACCCCTCTGCCACCCCCCTTGGTGATGCTAAGAAGTGGCAGGGGGCAGTGCATCAAACACGGCCACAGTGGCACATAATGTGCCACACTGCTGCATTTGAGGTGCCAGCTCCAAAGCGATGCAACAGTAAATGGGTGAGCCTGCAGGGCTGGTGCCTCAAATGCCCTCTGCCACATCTTAGTGTTCCCCAAGGGGGCCAGCAGAGGGGCTCTAAGTGGTGGCAGGGGGGCATTCAAGGTGCTGGCTCCGGAGCGGTGCAACAGTTAATGGGTGAGCCTGCAGTCACGTTACGTGCCACCATGGCTGTGTTCAATGTGCCACTCCCCTGTCACTTCTTTGTGTCCCAAGGGGGTCGGCAGAGGGGTGCTAAGAGGAGGTAGGGTTCATTCAGGGCGCTGGCCCTACAGGCCCATTGACTGTTGTACTGCACCAGAGCCAGTGCCTCAAATGCAACAGCATGTTGGGAAAAGCCGCCGCCACCCCTTTCCCAAAGTGTTGCCGCTGACACATTGTGTCTGTCCATCCATCCATCTATCCAAAATTTCTGCCTGCCTGCCTGTCTGTCTACCTACCTACCTATCTACCAATATAGATCTATCTATCTGTCTGTCTGTCTGTTTACCTACCTACCTACCTACCTATCCATCCATCCATCCATCCATCCATCCATCCATTCAAAAGGGCCAGTTCCTGGAATGCCCCCCTGCTGCCTCTTAGTACCCCCCTGCCAGCCCCTTTCCTCTTAGTGGCCTCTTAAGGCATCCCACCACCCCTGAGGGGGGTACCGCCCACTTTGGGAACCACTAGTTTAGATGGATAACACCTGAGGGAATGTTGGTGTGATGGCAAGGTGTTATGACAAGGGAAGAAGATTAAGATAGATACCTTGGAAAAAGTGCAAAAGTGCAATGTATGATAGGAGACTTCAATGCAGTCTCGGACATAAAAAAAAGGACTACCAAAGTACCAGTAAAAAAAAAAAAGAACACCCTTCCAAAAACATTTTTTAACATGGCAGAAGAACAAAATTTAATTGATATTTGGAGAACATATAACCTAAAAAGAAAAGCAGTTCACCTTTTATTCTATTCCCCACAAATCATGATCGAGAACTGATATGGCATGGATAAATCATTGCCAAATCATTTTAGATCAGCCAAATTGTCAGGCCTGCCATCTTCAGTATACTTTGCTTTGCTGGCATCCTGCCATAAAATGCAAAGGAGGGGAGAGGCAATTGGGGATGTAAGCAGGAGTGGGATTCATTTTTTTTAACAACCGGTTCTGTGGGCATGGCTTGGTGGGCATGGCTTGGTGGTAATGTGACTGGCTGGGCGTGGCCAACTCAACATCACTCACATTGAGGCACATCTCCTCGCCTGACCTCTCATGACTGTGAGGATGCTGCAACAGTTGCTAGTGTGAAAAATGGTCATAAGTCACTTTTTTTCAGTGCCATTGTAATTTGAATGGTCACTCCACACAAGCAAAGTACCAGCAAAGGAGGGAAAAAAATTCCAGAGACGTTCCAGAGACAGGAAGTCTAGTCCTCACAAGAATGTAATAAGAGTTAATGGAGAGGCAGTTTCTGTAAGCAACACCAGAATGTTTCCTTCCTGCCTTCCTTACAGGATTAGGCCAGTAATTTCTTCTACATACCAATTCTCTGAATTGCTCAGAATGTTAAAAACCGGTTCTAACGAATAGGTACGAACCCGTAGAATCCCATCCCTGGATGTGATGACAAGGTTACAGAGGGAGAGCAATGACAAGGTTACAGGAACCAGAAGTGTCAATCTGAAATAAAGCCTGAGAATGGAATGTGAAATTATACCAAAGAAGTGCCAAACCTCAAAGCCATTATCAAAACATCAAAACTGAATGCTATTGGACTCTGATGGGTCAACGAGGGAGGGCCAAGCAAAGGAGGAAAATGCAAACTTTTCATAGGAATACTCTGATCCAGCTTTGCCTATGCTGTAACCGCTTGACTTTAGTAAAAGAACCTTTCGTTTCAAATAATGGGTCGAGGATGCTTCTTTCCTAAATATTCAAGCCAGGACAAGCCTGACACAAACTAAAATCCAGACATACCAAAATCTAGACCAGCAAGTAGGATATGATTGGTGCAGGTGCCCAGTTTCTCCCCTCTGCTGTTCCCAGTTAGGCATATTCTACCAGCATCCATTCATGAACTTTCCAGACTTTCCATATCTGTTTGAGCTACTTATCCCAATGCAGCATAACCTGCTGACCTCCGTACATTTCATCTTTTTATACTTTATCTCCTCCTTATTCATGCCTTGTTTGATCTGACAATATCCATGACTCTTTTTCTTGCTCTGCTGGAGAAGATTCAATATCATTTCATAAGATGGATACAAAATCTATCTGTTTGTTTATTCCATTTCATTGTTGGAAGGAATTAATTACAGGAAGATCTCCTTCTTCTTTGGGAAAGTTCTTTCCATTATAGAAAATTATTTTAACCCAGTTAATCATCATTCTGTAACTCTAATAACTTTGTACTGATTTTGTTCTCTCAAAAGACCAGATCAGGGGATTCAGAACATTAGTGGCACAGCCTTTTTTTTTTAGCTTTGGTGCCCCATCAACCCTTCTCTTGCCAATGGTATATAGTCATGTGCATTAACATACACCACTGATGTCACTGTCAGTATAAGTGTGTATACAGAGTATGTTATGTATATATTAACATTATAACTTCTAAAAGAAACTTGAAACTTCCAAGTAAAATGCATGTAACTGTTACGTTTAGAACTTTTACTAATTAGCAGAGGAAACAAAAAGGCAACAGATGTAACCTTCCAAAATTACTTACAGTTATAATTCTTACAGAACTCTGATTGCTAAAGAGATAAAAGCAATTCGCTACAGACTACCTGTCCCAGAGTAGGGTTTTTTAAATATGTTTTCTTCTGCATATAGTTTTAGTTTGACTGAATATACAGTCAAACTAAAACTATATGCAGAAGAAAAAAATATATATCACAACATTTATCTCATGAAAAGTTTTCTGGGGAACAATAAGAATAATTGCTGGGTCTCTCTCAAATCCCCTTAACTTCAAAGTATATAAGTACATAATCATTAGTATCGCCTTAACAACTAAGGGAAGATAAACTGTATTTGTGGTAGGCTGAAACAATTTCAAATGCAGAATATATTAATATAATGAGAGCTGTCACACTTAATGAGTATGCCAATTAAAATAGTAATACAATCCATTGTAATTGATAAACTTTGTATCATATATATGTGTGTGTGTGTGTGTGTGTGTCTGTCCTTCGGGTATTATCCCACTCATAGTAGTGCTTTAAAGTTGTAGCAACGTTTCAGCAGAATCTCATCTGTCATCATCAGGCTTCTGTATGAGTTTGTATGTGGGTCAGGGTCTCACAGCCGTTGGTTTTAAATTTGAGGCTAGCCTATTATTGTGGCAGGATGTTTTTTTTTTTTCTGCATCCTGATTTGGTTGGAGTCTTGGTCTGTGTTTATTGGACTTGGAGTTTGTTTGATTGGTGTTTCTGGTTTCTTCTGTCTGTTTTGTGGCTTTGATTAGCTGGCAACACTTGTTTCCTGTATTGGAGGCTTTCAGTGCAGCTTGGCTTCATGTGAAAGGACGGCTGTTATCTATTAGGAAGCTAGGTTTCATCTGGGTGCCTGGTGGGGGGGTGTTTGAGCTGGAGGCATCAGAGGGAGTCTGTTTGTGCCCAGGTGTTTGCCTGGCTTGTGGTGCGGAGATCTTTATATTTGAGAGTGAAAGCTTCCAAATGATTGACAGTCTGGTGGAATCATCTCTTCTATTCATGCTTTCAGGTCTTTTTTCAATCTCTATGGCTTCTCTGATGAGTCTGTGGCTGGGGTTTTCTATAGTGGCTAGGGTTTTAGTGCCATTGAAGTTGATGTTGTGACCTGTGGTTATAATGTGTTGGACTAGTGAGGAGGTGTGTTCCAGCTTTTTTACTGCATTTTTGTGTTCATCCAGGCGGGCATGCATAAGTGCTCTAATGTGCCAATCATCTCTGTCATTGTATTTTTATTCTCTTATTCTTATTTTTGTTTGACAAATTCCAATAAATAAATAAATATAAGTATGCAGATTTTTCATTTTGCACCTTCATTATTTTATATACAGGTAGTCCTCAATTTACAACCACAATTGAGCCCAAAATTAAGTGAGAAATTTGTTAAATGAGTTTGGCACATTTTACGGCCTTTTTTTGTCACAGCTGTTATGTGAATCACTGTAGTTATTAAATTAGTAATACACTGGTTAAGTGAATCTGACTTCCCCAATTACTTTGTTTGCAAAAGGGGATTATGTGATCCCAGGACACTGCGACCGTCATAAATATGAGTCAGTTGCCAAGTATTTGAATTTTGATCATATGATCATAGGGATGCTGAATCAGTCATATGTCTGAAAAATGGTCATAAGTCACTTTTTTCAGTGCCGTTATAAGTTCAAACAGACACTAAATAAAATGTTGTAAGTCGAGGACTACCCAAATATGTAAATTCATATACCTATGTATCGATTAGTATTACTTTTCCTATCTATAATATCTAAGTTTTATTTCAAAAAAGATCAGCCTTTTTTTCTGAAAAAAGTATCTCAGTATCATACTGAAAACATATTACTCAAAAAATTATTATTCCCATTGGTGTATTGTAATACTCTTTATATTCCACACCTATACTTATACACACAGGTATTTATCAATAAACTAACTTAATGTATGTCTAATTTCAAGAAAATTTTCACTAATATTTACAACTGGCATTGTAGGCACCATGCTTTTTAGTTGCCAAAAGCACTAAACGGAAATCTAAAAATAAAAGAGAAGGAAGGAAGAACAACAACTGGACTCCTTACTTTTCTCTTTCTAATTCATTTTTTTATTCAGATAGGCTGATGTAAATCAGGTTTAACTAAAAGGGTACAGCAGAGATATGAAATGAAAGACATAATAGAAAATATATGTAACATATATTCAAATCAGTCTTTTTCATTCCTTCTCTACATTCTGCTAAAACAATTTATCCTGTTTCCAGCTTCATTGTCTTTCAACAGTGAAATGCAGAGGAGCCCAAAACATATTACATGTTGGACTTGTTCTCATAAATCCTGCATTTGGGGTAATTGCAGTGCATAAACTAGGCCTATAATTGTATATAAACACTATTGTTTTACTCATCAAAAATGTTGGTGACAGAAAATTTAATGCTACCCTTTGTGATTATCTTCTGTTCTAACAATGCCTTTCTTCCTTACATGGATTGAAAATGTGACCCTTAGCTCCTTAAAGCTAATGTAATGTTTACTCTAACTTTTTCACTCTTTGTACAGTATAAGATCAACTTAGGCACTAGAAATGAAGGAAATATTACTGTTCTTTTATATAAACTTTGCCAACATGATGCATACCAAAAGGCCCTTATCCTTTAAAAATCATATTTGCATATATTTTCTGAGGAATTCTCCAATTTAAAAAAAGTATAAAGATATGAATAACTTTCTGTGCTTTTAAACAAATTGTACAATGTAAAGAATCAAAATCTTATATATACACACACTGTATAAACAAATGTATATGTGAATGACTTTAACTGTCTTAAAATCACTTTTATTGTTCCATTCTTTTAGGGTTTTTTGGCAGAACACAAATAGGGAGGGAGTCTGTAGTCCACTCAAAAATGAGGTGAGACAGCCAGTGATCTAGGGCCATAGGTTGGTGCTCTTGATATTGTTGGTCCCTACAATTTGATCCCTGAGAAACCTGATGTCCTCTTTCAAATGCTGGAATTTTTTGCCACAATTTTTTTTGCCACGTATCTTTTTGCCACGTATCAATAAATTCCAATTCCACTTTTTTTCCCTTTTACTGCAGCACTCTTAGCCTAATTTTCTGAATGCCCAAGCATCTTAAGTGCCAAAAATAAAAGGTTGTTACTGCCTATTTTACATTCCTTGTGTTCAGCTGCAGAATTTATAATGTAAGAAGCACTGAAAACATTACCATATGAAATTGATGCAATTAGCAGGCAAGAGGCGGTTTTGCCATGTTCTTCTTCTTTAGGTTCTAGCTACCTTCGACTTGATCAGTGCTTCCTTTTTGTAAACCAGGCAGTCTGGTCCAGGGATGGGATTCTACTGGCTCTGACCAGTTCTATAGAACCCCTTGTTAACTTACTAAGCAGTTCAGAGAACCGGTAGTTAGAAGCAATCTCCTTTTGTTTGTCCTTTTCCACCCTTATTATATTCTTGCCAGTACACCTAGACTTCCTGTCTCCAGAGCTTCTGGGGCTTGACTTTCTTAAAGGGGAAGGGTTGTTTTAAGATTTTTATACAACTGTTGGGAGGAAATACTTCCCTGGACAATCAGCACTTTGAGGAAATAATTAAATAATGAAGCAGAGCTGTCAGAAAGAAGCTTTTAATGACAGGAGCCAAGATGAGTGGCATTCAGCAAGACTTCTTGGCTAGCTAGAAAGATTGACATTCAGACATGAGTTTACATACCCTTTTTGAGTTTTTAACTAAAACTGGTTTTTGGTGAAGGTTAATTCTGTGCTTGGTGATATTTAATCCTGTGTTTGTTGATGGGATAATTTTCCCTATTCAGCTTCAACAAGCAACAGCTACTGTTGTGATTTAATTATTTGTGTATTGTGTTTTGAAATTTTTTTCCTGCCTCGATTGGTTTATTTTTCGGTGATCTGGGGAGACAGTCTTCCTTCACTGGCTTTAGTGGTATCTGGCCCTGTTCCTGTTCCATCCGGAAAAGATGGTCGCGTAGACCGGGTTCAACAAATAACTCTTATTAGTTTACCAGCACAGTAACGGAACATTGGCTTCAAGCCGCGGCAAGCCCTTTTTAATAGAGGCTTTTGCCTGCCGGCTTGTAGCCAATGACACTGTTTTAACTTTTGGCTGCCTTTTGAGCGGCTCCTTGGATTGGTTCCTAATAAAACCAATCCACTACTGGCCTTTCTGGCCAATCAGAATAGACCATTTTTGCAAGCAATTTTCCTCCCCAAAGTGAGTGCAGTAAGTGCTGCACGACTGGTACCGGGTATGCGCTTCACTGCAGCGCCATGTTGCAGGGTAGCCCTTGTAGTCTCCGTAGATGTGCACCAGACGTCCAGGTTTTACAGAGTGTTACTACTGGTATCTCCGCACCGTAGCCATGGTCCAAGTTGGTTCTATGACCCCTTGTGCAATTTAATTTGTTTAATTGGCTCATCTTAATTTTGGGCTTTTTAATGCAAGGGACTTCATCTGGCTTTTAACCTTCTTGTGCTATCTGACCGCTAAGCTAAAGAAATTAGGGTCGCCCCGGTACCTGCCTTAAGAGTGCCGTCGAGAGACATCCTGGAATTCGTGTCGAGGTTTCCTCTTCCAATCGCTTGAAGGCTATTTGGCCTTACTCTGGTCATCCCCGGTGGCCCAATGGTGTGAACCATTCGATGCCGCAGGAGGCCTGGGGAGCAGTCTCTGTCGACTAATAGTCAGTGGCGGAAGCTTCGCGTGGTTGTTTGTAAGTGACTTTGAAGTGGTCCTAGACCTACCAGGGGGAATCTTATTTCCCTGGTAGTCTTTGAGAATTATTTTTGTTTCTTGAGTTTCTTTTTGGGTTTATGTTTGGAAACCAACCGCCTGATTGTGTTCCTGAAGACACATTGATAGGAAAGATCCTGAGTCGACCGCTCCATTTCAGCAAGGGCTTCCTTCAATGTCACTACAATTTTGGAACTTTTTCCTCGCCGGCTTTCCATCTGTGCGCTTCGATAGTGACAGTCTGGTGAGTTTTTTCTCAGTTTGCTGGTTCCCTTGCTTGTGCTCCCATTTTCTATCGCTTGCCTTGGGTTCAGTTCTTGTGGGGAATTACCGCGTCTGCTAGGACTGCTGTACTTACGATTGCGGCAGACTCTTTCGATGTGTCCCTCTTCTTGCAAGGCCTGACAGATGGCATGAAGGAACCTACATTCGGCTCGGGGTGGTTTCCTCTGCAGCCAGTGCATTCCCGCCAATTTCTTCTTCTTTCACGCCTTTTTTTGGTTCGCACACAGGCAATGGACCTCATCGTCATCTATTCCATTTCTGATGACTCATCTAGGTCTTTGTGGTGTGTGGTTGTGGCAGCTTGCTTCTTCTCTCTGGTAGGGTCATCGTGTCAGTATTGGCATTCATCAGTTTCATTGTGGCCGCTGATTTCTTCGCAGCTTCTGCAGCGGTGGCTTCTGCGGTTGCTTCTCTGCACAGTTATGTTAGGGTCTGTTTAATAGTTTGCTTTTAAAGTAGAGTTCTTAGACCTAACACGACACGATCTCACATGGCCTCATCATATTCTGGAACTTGCAGGCTCCCTCCCAGATGGCAGAGAGCTGCCAAAAATCTGCAATGGTCTCATCTTCCCTCTGGTCTCTTTTATAAAACTCGTGTCTGCTTCAATAAGATTTGAAGACAACCCAGTGCGTAGTGAGCCTTTAGGCATTCGGTTAAGCTCAGACCAGGTCATCTGTTTCACATCTCTGGGCTTTGCCAATGCCTTTTGCCATTTTGACACGGCTGGCCCACAATGTGTTAGGAAGACAGCCCTCTTTCGCTGATCTGAAATTTCTCCCATTTTCGTTGCTCTCCAGAAACATTCAGGAAACGATCGATATAAGACTCCAATCTTCTTCATTGGGGTTAAAAGGTGTGGGCGGCGCGTTGCTACCAGCCATTTTCGTCTAGCGTGGTTGTTTTCTCAGCGCATGCTCGGTCTTCTGCTTTAAGGACCGATCCCATCCTCGGTCGCCAGTGTTCCATCCGGAAAAGACGCGGGTAGATCGGGTTCCAACAAATAACTCTTTATTAAGTTAACCAGCAACAGTAACGGAACATTGACTCAAGCCGCGGCAGCCCTTTTTATAGAGGCTTGCCTGCTGGCTTGTAGCCAATGACATTGTTTTAACTTTGCTCCTGTGATTGGTTCCTAATAACCAATCCACTACTGGCCTTTCTGGCCAATCAGAATAGACCATTTGGAACCTTCCTAAGTTTATACAGAAACTGTCCTTTTGGGGTGTACTTCCAAGAGGCAGGTATGCAAGCTTGGCAACAGATTCTTTTTACTGCCTTTCTGGTAGGCATGTGACTTTTCCTTAAATCTGGATGATTTCCTTAGGATATCTTGTGAGGTAAATGAGACGCAGCTGGTATCTTTAAAGTGGTGCGAATGGATCTAGGATTGCTTTTCCTGGATGTGGTCTTTCCTTTCTGGAGAGCTTAAATGACCTCTCTGCTAAAAGGTTTCACTTTATGAGCAAGAGTTGGCTGCTGATAGTTATCACTGCATTTTAACCTCAAGGTGCTCTGGTACCTTGCTTGATTGTAACTCTAGTATGCAGATATTTTTAAACTAATGATTGGTATTTAGGACAGCTTTTTGCAAGCAAAGAAGCTTTTTGTATTTTTGAACAGGTAATCCTTGATTTACAACAGTTTAGTTAAAGTTACAATGGCACTGAAAAAAGTGATTTATGACAATTTTTCACACTTATGACCATTGCAGCATCCCCACTGTCATGGGAGGCCAGGCAAGGAGAAGCACTCCTTGACATGAGTGATGTTGAGTTGGCCACACCCACCCAGTCACATGAGCACCAAGCCACACACACCAACTAAGCCACACCCACAGAAGCAGTTGTTTAAAAAAATTGGATCCCACTGCTGGTCTGTTTCCTGTTATAACAACACCACTAAGGGAAGAGTTCCCCTATTCCATTCATTCATTCATTCATTCATTCATTCATTCATTCATTCATTCATTCATTCATTCTATTGAAATGACAGCAAAAAGCTTTGTACGTGATAATACTGTACATCAGAAGTTATAGAAGCTTATTTCAATAAGTTTTTTTAAAAAAAAAACTTGGTCTATAATCATAAGTAGATTGCTTTTAAATATAACTAATGAAGCATTAGAAGTGTTCAGAAGAAGAGAGGGAACACATGACAATTTAGCTGTGAAGCTGCGCAGTTAACTGTTACAGAAAAGAAAAGGATGGACTCAGATATTTTCCCTGTAATTTTAACATAATGATGTAGTTCTTTGCTGGGGTATTAAGTATTTAAGAAACAAATGGAAGATGTTGATAATCTTCTGATCTCTTTGGAAATGAAATTTGGGCCTAATCTTCACGCTCCCCTAATTATTAGACAATGTAGCAAGGGAACAAAGTTGCAGTTATAGGTGAGTGTGCTCCTTATTTCAGGAAGAACTGGAAAGAAATTAAAGTATTTCTGAGCTGAGAATGGAGATGAGGTTATTCCTAATTAGGGATGGAAATCTGAATTGTTCCCCTCCCCAGTATAACATGGTTCAGAAAACCTGACTTGATTTATGTCATCAAGAAATGGTCCCAGTAGCAAACATACGAAGTTAGGCATCCCATTAGGCTGTGTCACACTCAGGTAAGCAAAAGCTGAAACATTTGATGTAATTACAAATTAATGAATGTAAGTTAAAGAAAAGTAGTGCTGGGGAATTGTTGTGGGACCTTTTACAAGTAGACTGAAAAATTAATATGCACCCATAAACCTGAAAAAATGGAGCTGCTGGCTTTAAGAATGCCTGTTATATAAGACATAAATAGGCCTAGATTTTTTTTTTAAAAAAAGAAAGATAATTAATAAAGTTAGGAATCAAGATGAATAGTATTTTTGAACACTCTGACATCTCTGTCTATATAGGATTACTACATCCAACATAGACAGGTCAGAAAAGATCAAACAGCAAAGAGCCCAAGGTAATGGTTAGTGGCTTCAACATATTGGTATAATTTGGAAGTAAAGGAATTAATTAGGAAAAATTAATTAGGAAAAATAAAGGAACAATTAAGACATAAATTAGGAAACTGCTCTTTCACATGCACTGCATTTTTCACATACACTGCTCTTTTTACATGCACTGCATTTATAAAAGATGGCAGATGAATGATTGCACAGTCACACCTGTTATTTAGACCAAGTGTGACTGGGTGACTATCACTGCAAACAGTCCCAGATAGAGAAATCATGCTTCCAGCTAGCCAATTTAATAGCATGGACCAAGATGGAAATAAAATGAAATCCAAGCAAGTCAACCCTTGGAACTACAGGAGTCAAAAGAAAGCAATTGAATTAACTTGCATTAAGAGTAAATATTAACAGAGTAGGATCACTCTAGGTCTCCAGGTAAAAAAAAAAGTCATGAATTGGGAACCAGGAAATGTACCTTGTCTGCTGCTCTTGGGAATTGGATTTCCCTCTTGAATTTTATTCCTATTCTGTTGCCATTGTGTAAAATGCTTAAGACCAGTAATCTCATATGAGATTTATGAACAAATAGGAACATTTGTAAGCTTTGTTTTCTATCTGCATATTGTGCCTGGATTCCATCTAGTTTTTGGCTGTTATGTTATTTGTGAATTTCCCAGAATTAGTTGGGATGAGGCAGTGTCCAAACCTAAACAAACAAAATAACCTGCTTAATTCAACTCTATTGTACCTACTAGGAGTTGCACAGATCTGAACATAACTCTATCTTATAGCTTGGTCATTTTATTGCAGGTTGATTTTTTTGTTATACAAGGAGTTCACATGAGAACCTTTAATATCTCTCTCTCTCTCTCTCTCTCTCTCTTTCTCTATCTCTATCATCCATCCATCATCCATCTGTCTGTCTGTCTGTCTGTCTGTCTATCTATCTATCTATCTATCTATCTATCTATCTATCTATCTATCTATCATGATGTTTCATTGCCAGCCAAACCCATCCTAGAAATGTCTCCAAAATGTGTCAAAGTTTCCATAGACAAACTTTCTCACTATTTTCTAAACTTGCTTGGAATTATCCCTGCTCAAACATGTTACAAACACAATATAACTTAGAAGGATGGAATATCAATTATCTAGGAAAAGTTGTGGAGGAATCACTAAATTAGTTGTGCATAACCCCTCAATGGATTTTACAAGTGTTTAGTCCATATTCACTAAAAACCAAAACTAAGGCATTATTAGTGTTCTGGTATTAATATTCAAGCTACTTTTCTATCACCCTATATGAGTGCCCACTTATGATGGGAAATTAACATTTCCAGCTTTGGATCCATTATCATTATCATGGTGGTCAACAGTCGATCAGATGTTTAGATTGGATTTGACATTTTTTGTCCAGTTATCAAGTCCTTCCCACAGGGACCTGTGATAGGCAGATGTTGTTTGATGGTGTTAAATGTATTGTTGCAAGATGTAAGGTATGGTGGTAATTTTATCAATGCCAATGCTATTCAGTGTTTTAGAACTGCACTCACAGCTTCTTCTTCTCTCCTTCTTTCCCTCCCTCTCTCCCTCTCCCTCCCCCTCTCCATATATATACATACACATATACACACACATACACAGAGAGAGCAGCAAATATATCTAATATACCTACCTATAGCACAAGACCCTCACTTATGACTCACACCTGGCCCATCACAAGATCCTTACTTGATACAACTCACACCTGATGCATCAAGATCCTGACCCAATGTGACCCTTACCTGACATGACCTCATCGTCATAAGACCTACTGACCACACAAAGCCTTTACAAACAGAGAAACACTGATACTTACTGTTAGGGATAACATTGGTTACCCTAACTGGTTTAGGTAAAATAATAAATAAGTAATCATAGTTTGTATGTTAAAGTGTCTGCAACTTTAACTGTGGGATAGTAATTAAGGGAGTGGNGGATATTCTACATGGACTTTGCTAACTGAATATCCCTGAATGGACTGACTAAATGATACATGACTATTGGACTGTTATTTTGACTATGCTATGCACATATAATGAAATAAACTATAATTTTGATAGCACAAGCGTATTTGTTATTTTTACTGTATGTTAATAAACATACAAGCTTAGCTCACTCATTTATCTGTGTGCCTATCTGACTAACGCTGCACATTCTGTTTAGCTTGTCTCCCTAACCCTGGTTGGGGAACCCAGGCTTAACACTTACATCCCCTAAACTCTGCTGAAAATGTTACCTAGCCTGCTAACAAAATGTTCAGAAACCAACCCACAAGAAAATGAACCTTTACCCTCATACCTAATATTCTTGCCTCCTATGTTATTTGAGTTGGACTGAGAGTGAATGACTTGCCCATAGTCAATCAACTGACTTTCATGTCTGAGGGATGCCTAGAAGTCAGTCTTTCCAGACCAGCACCTTGATCAATACACTGGCTTTTAACATTAATGAAGCAACAACTTGAGCAGAATCTTGAGACTGACTGGTGTGATGAAAAATAAGAGTCTCTTCAAAAAGAAATCAGAATATAATTTCTTCCCTTAGAAAACATCAACAGTAAAACTACAAGGGAGGGATATGTTCTATACAATACAATTATTTTTTCCTGCATTCCCACTAACTACATGTTCTGAGCATCACTCAGTTATTTACTTCTAATTAGCATTATTATTCTTATAATCTACAACCTTGACATTTCCAATCATGAACTGCACAAAGCAAAGTTAGTAAATAAATAATTATCAATTAGTGTTTTGCTTTGATGGGAGCACCTTTGGGTTAATGAAATGCAAATAGCTATTTGTTCCCAAAAATTCAGATTAAATTTCAATCAAAATATATCCCTCTCCAAATAAATAAATAAGTAGGACATTATTATTGCCGTATTTGGCTGCCATTTTACTCTTACCTTAAATGACTTAGCAAAAGATTTGAGCTTTTTAAAAGATCTAATATTGAAAGGCTTGTTTTTATTGTTTTGATCTCCAAGTTTTAAAAATATATTTTATGAGAGTATATAGGAAAATATAAGTTAGGAATGTTCTGAATGTTAAGATGTCTTTATTTGCAGGTATCATGCTCAAGCTGGAATGGTTGTTATCTTCTCGCTGATTGCTTTGATAGAATGAAACACATACAGATAGTCCTCGACCTGCCACAGTTTATTTAGTGACTGTTCAAAGTTACAACATCACTGAAAACAAATCACCATTTTTACACATTTACGACCATTGCAGTATCCCCATGGTCACACAAATTTAGACAGTCGGCAATGTTATGATGATTGCAGTGTTCAGGATGATGCCTCATGACTTCAAGTTAGCTTTGACTCCTGTTTACTGCCTGAACAAATCCTACAGTTTTTTTTAGCAAGCTTTTTCAGAAGTAGTCTGCCAATATTTCTGTCTTCCAGAGGGTTAAGAGACAGTGACTGTCCAAGGTCACCCAACTGGCTTATGCATAAGACAGGACTAGAATTCACCATCAGCCAGTTTCTAGCCTGGTGCTTTAACCACAACGTTAAGTTGGCTCTAAACTCTATTATTTGTATAATGGTAAAAAGATTTATAATAAAAAATGGTATATATATATATATTGTTTTTTTAAGCTCTCGCTGTTGCTACAACTTTAACAGAACTACAATGAGCACAACTTTAACAGAACTACACAATGCGTGGGAAATACCCGAAGGAAGCAAACAGCATATATATTATATATTATATATATATATTATATATATATATATATATATATTATATATATTATATATATATATATATATATATATATATAATATATATATATATATATATGATATATATATATATATATGGATCTCTGGTTATTCCGGTTTTCTCCCGCGTAGAATTGGAAGTATCTAGGCAACGTTTCGATGAAGTCTCATTCATCATCTTCAGGCTTGTTTCTTCAGCTCTGTGCTTCTCAGAGTAATGTGAGCTTGCAGCTGCTTCTTCTTTTAACTGCTAGTGGGGGTGTGACTTGATTGGGTGGGGGTTGGCTGTGTTTCTGATTGGGGGGGGTTTGGCTGTGTTCTGATTGGTAGGGGGTTGGCTGTGTTCTGATTGGCTGGGGGTGTGTTCTGCTTAGGTGGGGCCTGGCTGTGCTCAGGTTAGTCTTAGTTGCTGGTGGATTTGAGCTGGTGAGCTGTGTCTTGTTGTTTGGCTTCGTGTTCGTGGTCGTGCCACATCTTCATGGTGGGTGTCAGTTTGCTTCTTGTATGGGTCAGAGGGGTTTGAAGTGGGTAGTGGTGCAGCTGCAGTATGGCCTCGGTTCGTGGTCGTGTCTCCTCTTCTGTGTGGGTGTGAGTCTTTTTTCTGCATGGAAGTGTGGTGGTCTTCTAGGTCTCTGTTATGTTCTTGGTGTGTGTTTGTGATCAAGCTGGTGATTTTGTTTTTGTGGAAGCCATTGGCTGTCAATACTTTAGTCAGGGTGCATAGTTCAGTCTTTATATGTGTCTTATCTGCCAGGCGTTTGGTTCTGGTAATTAGTGTTTTCACACGAATTTATCTGTGCTGGGTGGTGATGGGATTGGGCGTTGAGGTAGCGGTTGGGTGTGTGTTTTCTTTTGGTAGCTAGTGTGTCCCAGTGTGCCATCTGTTCTTTTGTAGATTAGTACATCTAGGAATGGTAGTTGTTTGTTTATTTCCGTTTCCATGGTGAACTTGATTTTGGGGTGTGTGTTTTGGGTTATATTATATATATTTGTTTTTTTATTTGTTTTTTTAAGCTCTCGCGGGTACTTACATTTTTGCTGTTTAGCTTCCTTCGGGTATTATCCCACGTTCATTGTAGTTCTGTTAAATGTTGTAGCAACGTTTCAGCAGAATCTCATCTGCCATCATCAGGCTTCTGTGTGGTATGGTGTTGTATGTGTGTGGTGGCAGATGAGATTCTGCTGAAACGTTGCTACAACTTTAACAGAACTACAATTGATGTGGGATAATACCCGAAGGAAAGTAAACAGCATAAATATATATATATTTATATTTATATATATATACATAAATATATATATATATATATATATATATATATATATATATAATCATAAAATATATATTATGTACATATATATTATAACACACACACACACACACACACACACACAACTGTTCAGCTTTGTTTGGGTATTATCCCGCGTCATTGTAGTTGTGCTTTTAAAGTTGTAGCAATCTCATCTGCCATCATCAGCTTCTGTATTGTGTTCGTCTTGTGAGTCAGGCTATCACAGCCATTTCAGTTTTTAAATTTGAGGCCAACAAGCCGAAGAAACAAGCCTGAAGATGATGAATGAGACTTCATCAAAACGTTGCCTAGATACTTCCAATTTTACGCGGGAGAAAACCCGAATAACCAAAGATCCATATATATATATAACCTTGAACTTTTAAACTCCTCCAATTCTCTTAAAAAAATGTGGCAGCTGAATTTCAAAACTGACAGTAATATGTTGAGACAATAAATAAATTATTAATAATGAGAACAAAAATCACTGAAGTATGCAAAAGAAAAAAAGAGCAGATAAGAGGGTTTATTGAAAACTTTGGCTGCAGATTGCCCATACCTGATTTACACTTTACATAGCAATCATTCCCTATGATTGTTATATGACATGTTATATGACATGTAAATCTATCTTCTAGTTAGAAATATATTTGTGCTCTTTGAAGTTGAGAGAAAGTCCTCACTCTCCTGTTACAAACATGTGAATTATTGCTTGGATTATGATTCCTGAGTGATGATCCTACATTTGTGAACATCCCCTAAAAACCCAATGGCTGAGTCATTATTAATGACCCATATCAAATGATGTTGCTAATATTAAAGAGATAACTTGGAAAGAAAACTTGTTAGGTTTACGTTATGTTTACATGAAAATGAAATCATTCTTCATTATTTGCCTTTTGAGGGAAAGCAAATTCACATTTGCCATAGTCCTAAAGCAAGGTTCTTAATTTAAAAATCTAGAAAGGAATCTGCAGTTTGGGTCATAGCCCAAATCTATTTTAAGATTTCTTCACAGGCCCAATCTTTTCTTTGCACACCTAATAAATGAGCAGAAAGCAAGCAGAGACAGCTCTGTCCCCCACTTATATAATCTACTTATACAATTTTATTGTACTTATTGTTCTTATTCAGTAAACTTAATCTTATTTGGAACACATGTTTTCACATATACATATGTGCCTGAAGGATGGGAGACCCAGAAGAAAGTGTGGTTATCTGTAAAAAATAGTCCTGCAGTTGGTATTGCTAAAGATGCATATTCCCTGTATTTCTATAATCAGCTAGCAGGCTGTGAAGCATGCTGGTAACTGCTTTTGTGAAAAGAACTTTTTAAAAGAAAATAAAATTGATTACAAATTTTATTCCCACCATGAGATTGATCAAAAGTATCTCTGTTTTTTTTTCAAGAAACACATTTAAATCCAGCAAGAAGAAACGTCAGAAGCATGGAGTGTAAATTGCCTTAATTTCTTCCTCAGTTTCATGTGCTGTTTAAGAAATTGGTATTTGCTATCTCACAAAAATAAAAGCTCCAATTCAGTGTGACTGCTCTATGCATCACATGGTGAATAGTAGATCCTAAGAGGATCTTGGCCAAGGACTTTCCTGTTTAACTGTCTAGAGTGAAACCGTTTCTTTAAAAATATAAATAAGATGTACTGGTGGTTTTGATTTTTTTTCCTGGGGGGAATAAAGTAACTTTAGTGCATAAAGCACAACCAACAAACCAACAAACCAACAAACCAACCTGTTATGGTAATAAGCACATCCAGAATAACTCATTAAGTAGAAATTATTCTTGCAAAAACATTTTTATCATTTTGTGGCAAGATATTACTGTTGCAAGCAGAATAGAATATATCTATATCTATATCCATATCCATATCCACATCCACATCCACATCCACATCCACATCCACATCCACATCTATCTATCTATCTATCTATCTATCTATCTATCTATCTATCTATCTATTCAGTGTGCGATTTCCATTTTTTAAAAAATCATAATTTCTCCTCCTTTGCATCTTGGGTTGTGACTGATATATAGAGAATGGATTCCCAATCTTTTTTTTTTTAAAGCAACCAAACTAATATATTCTGATACCTGAGACAGAAAATATACATTGTGATTGATGTCTTACCCCAAAATTTATATAAGATAAAACATGAAAACAATAAAAAGAAAGCACATAAAAAGAGGAATAAGTCTTTGACATAGGCATTAAAATGCTATTTGAGTTTTCCAGGATATAAAGTATTCTATGGACAATATGACATCCTCAAATAACTCTGTAGTTTGGAAAGTGAGGACTACCTGGGGAAGGACTTAAATACATATAAGTCACATTGCATTCAAAAGCAAATGTTAATGGGCTTATACCCTAGGCTTCATATTGTAGTATTCCTCAGGAACCATGTTGGCTAGGGAATAATGGAGTCGAAATGCATTATTTTTTGGAAGGAAGAACATCTAGCTGGGAACATTGTTGCATGTGTTGATAATAGATCCCAGTGGAATTTACTTGTATGAAGACATTATTAGATTGCACAGACTATAGGCAGATGGTTAATGTAAAGTCATTTAATTAATCACATCTTTCTAAATGTTGCAACATTCTTCATCAGTTTTAATTTAAAAGTAACTTGAACTTATAAGATGCCCACAGAGAGAAAGAAAGCAAAATATCAGATCCAGCATGATTATATGCCATCAAATTGACAGATTTGCTACAGAGATTAAAACATTTTTTTAAAAAAAATAACAAATTCATGGAATTAATTGCATTCCAGTTAGGTAGTAGCAAATCAACCAACATACATTTCTATCTTTAAATCCAGATCTTTCTTAATATGCATGGATTAGTTAATTCGATACTAATTAGAATTAACTAATTCATGCACCCAATTAACCACATTTCAAATTTGTTTAGTTTTCTAAAAGATGAGAAGGGGAAAAGGAAAGGGTGAAGAGATAGGAGCCTCAGGAATGTAATGGGAGCAGGTAGGACAGGTGGCATTACAGAGAAGGCCAAGCTGAAACTAACTGGAATATAATTCATTTTTCACTTGCTATGATATTTTAATGGTGATTTTAGCAACCATCCAGGTCAGTATGTGAGAAATATCTGTCAGGTATCTTGATCACAAGATATTTAAGATTTTCTGTGTCAGGTACAAAGCCTTGAACTTTCAATGTCTTTCATGGTTTAGTGCTTGGATATCTGTGGAAACATTTTTTTCCAGCAATATTTCGCTGTCTGACGAGTAAGACAAAGTCATTGTGGGATCCTTTGATCTTCAGAAACAAGGAAATGTATTTTTTTTTAGCTTTAGCTCCTCTTCTAGATAACTTACTTTATTAATCCCCAATTATAACTTCAAAAAAGGCAACTATGATCTTATAGACAACGATCTCATCCCTTGATTGGCAATTTCTATTCACTGGATGCAATACTGTTGAAGACCATTACAACATATTTTTGCTTGAAGTCAAAGTCCAAAAAACTCCCAAAACCAGAAAGAACAGATTACCATAACAATAAGAAAACTTCAATCCAAAAAGAGATCACTTTGGTGAAAAAACAAATCTGGTCACGCTGCAACTTCAAAAGCCAATACAAAAATTTATGCCACTAGATAAGACTGAATGCACCAACTATCATATTAAACAAGAGGAAAACTTTCTACACACCAATTTCACCCACACTTTCTACATTTTTGTAAACAACAAACTGAAAGACTCAAGGTCCATCCACCTCTGAAAGGACCAAATGGTAAAGACTGCAACGATGACACCATTAAAGCCAAATTCTTTCACACATTCTTTAGTTCAGTATTTGTAAACAGCAATGGATCGTGCCCAGTATTTCCTAGTCAAGCCACAGACAACTACAATATACTACAAAAATTGATTTTAACAGAAGACAATGTTGAAAAAACACTACACAATCTAAAACCATCTCTATCTATTGTCCGGACAGAATATGTGCCTACTTCTTAAAAGAGCTATCCACTGCCATAGCTGAACCTCTAAGTGTAATCTTTGAAAAATCTTTCAGGACCAGCTCCTTGCCTAACCTATGGTCACAAGCCACGGTAATCCCCATCTTCAAAAAGGGAGATCACAGCCTGGTTGAAAATGAAGACAATATCTTTATGCTGCATCACCTGTAAGTCATGGAATCAATTATTAACCAATCCATTATCCACTACTTAGAGACAAACAACCTACTCTCTAATAAACATTTGGTTTCAGAAAAAACAACTATCCTGTAAACAGCAACTCTTACACTGCAAAAACATATAGACTACACAACTTGATCAATGCAAACAATTGACTCAATCTACATAGACTTCTGTAAAGCTTTTGATTCAGAGGTACATGACAAACTACTCCTAAAACTAAAATCTTATGATATCTCTGGACACCTGTATAACTGGATAGAAGCATTCCTATCAAAGAGACAACAAATGGTCAAAATTGGGAGCGTCCTATCAAATTCTGTACCTGTCAACAGTGGTGTTCCCCCAAGGCAGTGTTCTAGACCAACTCTCTTCATATCTCCATAAATGACCTCGATGATCACATTAAGAGCAACTGCATTCTCTTTCACTGATGATGTAAAGCTATTCAACAATACTGCTACCTTCAAAAATACCTCAACCATGTATCAGAATGGGCAAACAAATGGCAACTTCAAATCTCAACAAATAAATGCACTGTCTTATATATTTGGCAAAAAAAATCAGAAAATAAAATACAAGTTGAATAGTCAAGACCTTGTTGATGATCCAAACTCTGTAAAGGACCTTGGAATTCTCATCTCTAAATCATAAGTGTTAGAGCCCTGTAATACATAGACAAAAAGGCATTAAGAGTTGTTAACTAATCCTACGTAACTTTTTCTCTGGTAATATCACACTATTAATTAGAGCATACAAAACATTTGCTCGACCAACACTTGAATACAGCTCATCAGTCTGGAACCCGCATTATGTATCTGATATTGGCACAATTGAGAAACTCCAAAAATATTTCACAAGAAGAGTTTTCCACTCCTCTACTTGTTGCTGAATACCTTATGCCACAGGCTTGAAATTCTAGACTAGAAAACCTAGAACTATGCCATCTTTAGTCTGATCTAAGTATGGTATATAAAATCATACATTGCAAAGTCCTACCTGTCAATGAATACTTCAGCTTCAACATAACAACAACACAAGAGCACACAATAGATACAAACTCAAGGTTAACTGCACCAAACTTGATTGCAGGAAATATGACTTCACCAACAGAGTGGTCAATGTCTGGAACACTCTACCTGACTGTGGTTTCTTCCCTAAACCCCAAAAACTTTAACCTTAGACTGTCTACTATTGACCTTTCCTAAGAGGTCTGTAGGGGATGTGCATAAATACACCAATGTGCCTATTGTCCCTATCCTATTGTTTCTTTAATTTTTCTTATATGTATCCATTTCATGTATTCATAACTATGTTTATACTTATACCTATTACCTTGTAAGCAATTGACAAATAAAACAAACAAACAAACAAACAAACAAATAAATAAATAAATATGAAGAAGTGTTCCTTCTGTTCTGGTTTTTAGTGTTTTTGTTAAAATATGGTTACAGTCTGAATGCTCTGGTGATAATTTTGGGAGTTAACTTTTAGATTTGTTGAATTGTTTATATTGTTTTAATTGCTTTACATATCAAATTAGAAACATAGTAATTGTATACATTCAGATTCAGTCACAGTAGTAATACCGCTTAGTCTTATTTACTGCTTCATAATGCTTTACAGCCTTCTCTAAGTGATTTACAAAGTCAGCATATTGTCCCCAACTATCTGGTTCTCATTTTACCAACCTCAAAAGGATGGAAGGCTGCGTCAACTTTGAGCTGTTCAGTATCGAGCTGCTGACGGTTAGCAGTGAGTTAGCCTGCAATAGTGCTTTCTAGCTACTGCACCCTACAGCTCTTGTGCCGTAGATAATAAACAAACCTGACTCAGTAATTAATTTGAGACATGGACTTCTCCTTGTCCTCCATCTGACTCGAGTCAGTAGAAATGAATTTGGGACTTTCAGTTGGTAAACTTTCTTTACTATAGCCACACCTTCTGTATTATTTTAAAATTACATTAAAAGCTGTCTTCCAAATCCTGTACAAGCATTTGGAATTACCCTATGGATATTTATTGCAGTTCTAATATACATGCTAGCATTTTCCCTTATTAGGCTGCTTGTGATTTAATTAATGATATGATATTTTTTTATCATGGTCTGCTTTTCCAATTAAAGTATTTTATGACTTCATGAATCAATTAAATAATTTCCCAGGAAGTAATTAATTAGATTTTTTTTAAAAAAATGTTCTCCTGGTGTGCAACAAATTGAATGGACACAAAGGAGCACATATTATTTAAATAAGGTAATGGCATGCAGCATTTTAGAAAATACTTATCTTCTTTTAATTGCTCTTTAAAGACTGGTATTCACATCTAACATAAACTGGGTATAATCCAACAAAGGAAATCATGACTAATATCTAACTGAAAACAATATGAGACTTATCACAACTAATGCACCCCTTCTGTGTGTTTTCTACCACATCTGAAAAGATTATCAAGAGCTGCAGACCATAAAGTTCCAAGAAAGCAATTTCGATTCCCACCCAAATTTTAACACCATTGATAATAACTCTCAGGACATTAAATAATATGAGACAAGATCTTAATTTTAATTCCCATGACTTGGCCTTAAGAACCACATTTGTTTCAGTTGCTTTCACATCAGTCATAGTATCTGATCTTATAAAAACACTGAAATAAGTCATGATGGCACAGTGGTTAAAATACAGTATTGCAGGTTAACTCTTCCCACAGCCAATAGTTTGATGCTAACTGGCTCAAGGTTGACTCAACCACCCATCCTTCTGAGGTCAGTAAAATGAAGACTCAGATTGTTAAGCACCATATGCTGAAATTTGTAAACCACTCAAAGAGTGCTATAAAGCACCATCTAAATGTCTAGAAACAAGTAGAGCCAAGGAAAGTTACTTGAAGATCTGGGTTTATGCTATGGATAAGAAAGAGGGTTCCACCTTTGCATTGCTTTCAAGCCTACCCAGACTTGCTTAGATTTTTTTTTTAATGAAATGTAGCTCCTGGTCTTGCTGCTTTCCTAGGGCATCTCCCAACAAAATCCCTTTAGTTTCCATCCAATTTACGATAAGCAAGATTACTTTGACAACTTTTCATCTTGAAAATAGGCAATTCCCTCCTTTCTTCCTTCTTTGGTTACAATATGAAAAATATAAATTTCTAGTTCTGAACAGATAAGGATACCACATGCATTAGGAAAAAGACAACAACAACCATATAGACCACAAGCAGTATTACAAGAGATAACTTTAAACATTATTAAACTTAGAAAGAATGAATCTGGGTGGCCTAAAAGATCAACTGCTTTAATAAATAGCAATACATCTTCTCTGTCACTCACAGATTGAACAGTTTCAAGACATTTTGAGACATGCAGATGGTGCAAAACATTTCAAAAGCACAAAGATACAGAACATACAAACCATCACCTCGAACCATTGGTAAGCCTATTCACTATAACAAATATCTCTTTGTAGCTTCTCTCATTTGCTTTCTATCTTTTTAGTCATAGATCATGTGTCTTCTCTAAACTTCCAGCTGCTTCAAATTTTATGTGTCCTCTAGCCAATAATTTAGGGATTTGCTCATTGGTGAAAACTTGCCTTCTCTTCATGTTGGCCAAGCATGTCAGCCAATACAAATTCCTTGCAACCTTCACAAAATGCTCACTACTCTTGCTAGTTCCATGGAAGAACTAACTAACTAACTGATTAACGAACTAACTAACCAACCAATTAATTAACTAACTGTAGACAAAATGTTTCATGGAGAAATGCCATTCTCTTTCCCTTAGCATGCAAATTTTGTTCCTTATTCCCTTTACTTTCCCAAGCTATTTTTAGTAGGCTACCATTTCCTTTTCTGTTTGACTCTCCTTGTCTCTGACCCTGTGTGAGCTTATCTATGTCTATCCTTTCCCTCATTTTTCTGGGGTCCACACTGTCACCCAAGAAACATCTTTTCCCACATTCCCTACTTTGACTTATTTGATTATCTGAGGATCCTATTTCTCTACTTTTTCTTTTTTTAAAATAAACTTTATTGGTCTTTTGTATATTTAAAAAATAAAACAAAAATAAATATGATATTAACAATTTTGTGACATCCATCTCATCCATTTCTATCTTTTGTGCATATTTACAAATATATAGAATTTTGTGTGAATATATACATTTAATGTATAAATTACTTATCTTTAATCTTGTCATTTTCTATCTGTCTTAATCCGATCCAATTATACATTTTCCCCAAATTCTATAGTATTCAGACTCCTCTTTCTCTTGTATCATTAAAGTCTATTTGTCCATTTCAGCACATGCCATTATTTTTGGAATAATCAGTTTATCCGATGGTATACAGTTGTGTTTCCAGCATTGAGCATAAGCTATTCTAGCAGCCATTAAGATGTGTAATACAATATATTTTATACTTTTTCCACATTTCTTTTTGAATATCCCTAACAGAAATAGTTCTGGTTCCAATTCTACTTGTTCCTTAAGAATTTTTTGCAGCCATTGTTTAATTTTAAGCCAATATTTCTGAGCTTCTGAACAGGAGCACCACATGTGGTAGAAGGTACCCTCTTTCTTCTACATTTCCAGCATGCCACTTTCATGTTTGTTTGTTTGTTTGTTTGTTTGTTTGTTTGTTTGTTTATTCATTCATTCATTCATTCATTCATTCATTCATTTATTTTGTCAAAAGCTTACAATATAATAGAACTAAGAATAAGCATAAGTTTAAATATAAGAAATTCGAATTAATAATTGGGGACAATAGAACAGGGAAGGTAGGCATGATGTTGGGATATATGCACTTATGCTTACATGTTGAGATATATCTTCGCCAATCTCGTGGGGAGTAAATAACATCTATAAAACATCTTATTAATATTCTCTTTGTATGATGCAGATTTTGTTAGTTTATAATTTAGATTCCAAATGCTTTCCCACTCTGCCAAATTTATATTATGTACCATGTTTTGAGCCAAAGCTATCATACATTCCTTAACAACTTCTTCTTCTAATTCTACCTCTAACAAATATTTATAATTTTTTGTAATATTTTTTTCATCTGGGCCTGTTAAAATTTTATCCAATTGTTGTAGTTTCAAATATATTATCTACTTCTAAATACACCAAAGTATAGCCATGTGTAACCATATCCCTAACATCTTCTAACAAACCCCAGCCTGTTTCCACCAGATTCATATTTTCAATTCTGCTGGAATTTTCTGCATGAGGTAACTGAAACTGAACATGTTTTATTTATAAACCACTTTATTTAAAACCTACATAAAATAGAAAATGAAAAAGAATGTTCAAACTCCCATTTCAGAGACACAACCACTGCTCAGGTAGATGGATTTGGACAGATTGTTCCTGTACTTTCACAATTTTTCTTTTAATTTTTAAATTTATAATTCACATTTTCTCCTAGGCTCAAGCACTGTTCCAATATTTGAGGGACCAGCCGCAAAGAAAAGGGAGTCAACCAGAGTGGGATTCTACCGGTTCTGACCAGGGGTGGGATTCAGCCAGTGTTATTAGCAGTTTGGTGACTATGTTTTGCTTGCTTTCATCACTGGAGGCTTTTAAGAAGAGACTGGATAGTCACTTGTTTGAAACAGTATAAGGTATACTGCTTGAGCAAGGCACTGGATTAGAAGACCTCCAAGGTGCCTACCAACTCTATTATTCTGAATAATAGAAGAGCATCTTTCTGTGTTTTTTTTTCTTTACAACAGGTCTGTTGAGTTGTGGGAGGTTAGTCTGAGAAAAAGAATGACCAGTTTAAAATTACAAATGAGTTTCTGTTGCTGGTTACAAGTTTACATTTCCTATGGTTAAACTTAAATATTAAACCACACCTCATTTGCTTAATTCTACCTAATTAGCATAGCTGGTATGAATCTTGCAGATGCACTCAAGATGACATGGGAGAAAGAATTATTTTCCCCATTGTTGCAATGAATAGGCATTAAAAAAAGTTTTTGTATGGAGGAACTAAGAAAACCATTTCAAATTATTGTGACACGGCTATCTAAAATGATGGGAAGACCTTGGGAGAACCTGTCTCATAAAGATTATAGGTAGACCTTTTCAGAAGAAGAAACACAAATTTTCATAGATTGGGTATAGTGTCTGGTATATGACAGTTGCCAGCTATGATTTAATTAACAATTAAATTAATAAACATATGAGGGAATATCTATATTGCAGGATATAAAGATTAGGTTTTGTTTGAAGTCTTTTATAAATGATAGCACACTCTTTGTGTTTTGAGTACAAAAAGATCCATTAGTTATTGCTCATTTATCTGCCTTACTAAACGCTCAAACTCTAATCTACTCGAGACATTTATCTAACTTTAAATGTCTAGCTATCATGTTCGCTGCATGCAGGTCATTAAAACATCATCCAAATGGGGCATTACTGCTGGCAAAGTAGCATTTGGAGACCAAAAGTCTCCAACATTTGAGTGGCAGTAAAACATTTATTAGCAAAGCAACTGGAAGAGAAGCTGGATTGCAATATATGATTTATAGTTTAAAATATAAGATCAACGCCTTCTTTGTGATACAAATGTTCTAAATATCTTTGGTCAGTTTGAATTAATGATGGGTCATGCCTGAAGCATGACCTACATAATGAGAAACAAGAAGGGCACTGTAGGGTTCTATTTCAGAAAAGATTACTTCTGCATAACACTTGCAAAATTAAGAGAACACATTAACTGCAATTATGGGACAAGCCAAATGACACCAAGACTGTAATCCAGTGATTTATCCATTTTTCATTTTTGTTTTGGCTTTAATTGCAAAACAAGGGAGAATAGATCCAGATTAAGATTTTTCTATGTATGTTAAGTCATCTAATAGTTTTTGTCCTCTTTGATATGCTTTAAAATACCTGTGATCACTTTGTAAAAGTCCATTGGGACTAGTTGAGTTATTTAATATCCCTTATGGATTTCTGTATGTGGTTTTTGGTTTGTTTTCATACGTTTTCCCCCTAAAAAAGAACAGAGGTTGAAGAGAAGGATTAAATTTGCTCTACTTCAGTGGTTCCAATTCAGATCTTGTTCTCATTTGACTTTTTCTGAAGTTAAATAGCATAACCTGGATTAATTAAACATAATAAAGTCAATTAATTGCTATCTTGAAGTGGACATAACTCTTCTTGTGTGTATATGCATGTCCAGCAGGGGACTCAAATATTTTGGAGATCTTTCAACAATTCTAACAGGCAGAACCCCTTTAATATTGACAATAATCCTAGAAACACCAAGGGAAGGAATTTCCTTGTGATGACATCCCATGGAATTTTATTGAACTATTGGAAACCAAGAAACTTCATACAATAATTGCACAATTTCACTGAAATTCCAGTCACTAAATAAGCACAATGATGCCAAGCTCCATCCTGGAGAACATATTTGTAATTCTCTTTTCCTTTTAAATAATTTTGAGAGAAAACTGTTCTAAATCAGACTGAATAAAAATAGGTAAGAGGAAAAATAGAGATGAATGCAAACGATAAAAGCAATGAAAATCCAAGACACATAGAGATGGGGTGCTTACAACATGATATGTCTATTTGTGCAATAAATTTACTGTTGAATTAGGAATTCTGCCTTTGAGTAAAGACAGGGAAAGAGAGCACTGATTTAAGGAGTTATGCTACTAAATTTTCTTTCACATTGGTGAAATCAAATCACTCATTTTTTCTTTTCCAGACATAAGAAATAAAAGTAAGACAGCATCAAGAAATTCTGTTTAATCTTCTGCTCAATATATTCAGTGCTTATTCAAGTATTTGTGCAAATTGTTTTGAATGATAGTGCAGAAAGAAAAAGGATTTAGGATTTTGCTTTTTCAATGTTTGTCGCAATTTGGAAAATTGTTATCCTTTATATTGGATGTGCCTATTTGTGGGTGTATTAAAAATGTAATCAGCAATTTTCCAAATCTGAATATTGCAAACTACATTTCAATCTTTCTAATAGATAGATTGGTTCTTATAACATCCATCCTTTTCCCATCCATTTGTGTTTATAAGCCTAGACCTTTGGATTTTATCCAGTTGAACTATAAAATAAAGCTTTTGAAACTATTTTTTTTTTCATGTCAGACTGCTCTTGGAATCAGGAAGGGAATGAGCAAGAGATAAATTGGGTGCTGATTAAAGTACAGAGGCAGTGATTCAATTTAGAGCGAGCTACAAATAAATCTTAAAATAAATCTAAGCAATAAGGATGCAAGTGGTCACCAAAGAAGAGGTGAATTAATTCAAAAAGCAATATCTAGAAGACTTTAAACATGAGTCACAAGCACTTTTTCTTGGATTGATAAGTAGCAACTTTACAGTAATTCTACAGAGCAGCACAGTGGGGGTGGGGGTAGGTGGAATCAGAGTTTCATGACAGAATATTCCAGAAATGAAAAATGCTATCATAGAAAAGACATACCAGAAGACGGTAATGGCAACCATTTGTATATTGCATGAATATTTTTCTTATTTTATATAACATTTTTGTTGTTGGAGTTTTAAAATGTATTTTTTATTCTTATATCTATTTTAGTATCTATAATCCATGGAAAGTTCATGTCTGATTGAAGCAGTAAGTTGCATAAATCAATTTAAAATGATAAAACATTATTCCTAAGAAAATTAAATGGTTCTGTCCAAGAAGACAGCAATCCATTATATCCACTGATAGAGAGAAGAATATTAGTGGCGCACAAGCAACAAGGAGACAAATACAAATACATTTTCTTCTCTGATCATTTCTCAAGTTCATAAGAGATATAGTTTTTGTACTTCTCAAATTATATCACAAGTGTGCTTCAGGCCCTGTCACACTGCCCAACGGATGCAAAACGTTTGTAAAAAGGACACAGCGGACGAGAAAAATGTGCATACGTTGTTATCCGCTCTCAAAACGGATGAAAATTTGCATAACCAGAGCGGATAACACGGAAAGGAATGGACGGGGAGAGGACGCAGGCAGATGGAAAATGGTTGCAGAGCAGAAGCCTAGCGGTTGGAAGCGGATGAGAGAGGATGGCACATCCGCGAGGCTTCCGGGAGGCCTCAGCAAAGTGGATGCGGAACGGAAAGAGCGGATGAAGAGCAGACGCGGAATGGATGAAGCGGATGCACAGCGGATGCACAGCGGATGAAGCGCATGGAGAGTGAAAGCCTAGCAGATGCACAGCGGAAGCCTAGCAGAAACCTTGCGTTAATTGCGCATGCGGGGGGATTTATTGCATCAGCCCCGTGGATTATAAGGGAAGCAGCTCGTAAACAGGTCACCATTCAGAGGAAAGACCTGCTGCCAGACACATTGAGTGCTTTGCCTGCCTGCTTTGCTGCCAGCCTTGCTGCCTGCCATCCTGCCAGCCTTGGTACCTAACTCCCTGCCAGCCTTGCTACCTGCCAGCCTTGCTGCTGCCTGCCTGCCAGCCTTGCTGCCTGCCAGCCTTGCTGCCTGCCAGCCTTGCTGCCTGCCTGCAGCCTTGCTGCCTGCCAGCCTTGCTGCCTGCCAGCCTTGCTGCCTGCCTGCCTGCCAGCCTTGCTGCCTGCCAGCCTTGCTGCCTGCCTGCCAACCTTCCTGCCAGCCTCCCTGCCAGCCTTCCTGCCAGCCAGCAACCCCACAACAATGGGAAAAAGAGGAAGCCTCAGCCACCTGCTGGCAGCCCTGGCAAGAGGGACAGGACCACCCTCCGCCCCCTGGCCCTCACTCTGCTTCTGCTGGGGCTTCTGTAGCACGGGCTTGTCTTCTGCGGCTGGGGCTTCTGCTGCTTCTGCTTCTGGAGGAGCTGATGATGCTGCTTATGGCGGTGGTGCTTCTGCTCGTGCTTACTCTGCTCAAGCTGCTCCTGGCGGTGGTGCTTCTGCTGGTGCTTACTCTGCTGAGGCTGCTCCTGGCAGTGGTGCTTCTGCGGGTGCTTACTCTGCTGAAGCTGCTCCTCGTCCTGCTCATCCTGCTCGTCCTGCTCGTGCTCCTGGCCTTGCTCGTCCTGCTCGTCCTGCTCGTGCTCCTGGTCTTGCTCGTCCTGCTTGTCCTGCTGCTCCTGCTCGTGCTCCTGGTCCTGCTCATGCTCCTGGTCCTGCTCATGCTCCTGGTCCTGCTCGTGCTGCTGCTGCTGCTGCTGCTGATGATGATGATCCTGCTGGTGCTGCTGCTGGTGCTGCTGCTGCTGATGCTGATGCTGATTATGATCCTGCTGGTGAGGCTGCTGCTGATGATGATGATGCTGACGATGCTGATGATGATGATCCTGCTGCTGCTGCTGGTGGTGTGTGGAGGAGCAGCCCCTACAAACTGGAAGCCCCTCTGATGAGGGCCCATCTGGTCCTGCCAAAGGGAGGAAGAGGCATATGCAGGAACGGGAGAGAGGGCAATAATCCATTGAGGAGGAACACGAGGATGAGGTGCTGGAGTGGCTGAGAGAGAATGACTATCTGTGGCGGAAGGGACACCGGCTGTACAGGGACACCAAAAGGAAGCAGGCTGCTTGGAGAGAGAAGGTGGAGAGTCTGGGCTACATATCGGAGGTGCTCCTCGGCTGGTGGAAGCACATGCACACCTGGTACGGGAAGCTGCACCTCAAGAAATCTGGCCAGGCCATGGTTAAGCTGATGGACAGAGAGACCTATGTCATGGCCAGTTTGCAGCTTCCTGGAGGGTGAGATACGCCACCGAGGAGCAGCAGCAGCAGCCCCTCTCACGACCCTCTCTCCCCGGCAGCCTGCTGAGAGCCAGTCCTCTTCCAGCTGAGAGTCAGTTCCTGTCTCCAGGCAGGCTTCTGTGGAGCATGCCATGGTGGAGAACCCGCGGACGGGTGTTTTTAACAGTGGTGGAGCGCAATGGAGTACTCCCTGGTGCAGTGGGAGAAAGGAGACCTGCACTTCACCACAGCCCCACCCGCATCCACCCCCAGCTACACCTCCACAGAAAGGCAGAGAGCCCGACAGGAGGGGCAGAGCAACACTGTCCTGCTGGAGATCAGGGACACCATCCGGAGCAGCATAGATCTCCTCTCTCAGCAGGTCCACACTGACTCCTCATCCTCCAACCGCAAGTCCTTCCTCACCTATGTCAACCAGACCCTCACAGACATGGCGGAACCCCAGTACCAGGTGGGTGAAGGACCGGATCACCGAGCTGCTTCACAACCCTCCAGACACAGAGGCACCTGCTCCCCCAGTCCAGGTCTGCTCCTCCACCCCAGTGATGTCCATCCCTTCCAAGGCTTTCCACAGGCCCTCACCTACCAGGGCTATGGCTACCAGGAGGTCCAGCAGCACAGGCAGCAGCCCTTCCCAGTCCAGGCACAGAGTCATCGGACGACACCGTTGCCACCGGTTCCACCAATGCAACCGATGTCACCCACGCCAATGATGCCACGAACGCCAGTCCTCACCCAGCTGCAGACCAGACAGCCCCACTACACTGCTCCTTCCTCCACCCACAGCCAAGCCCGGCCTCAGTACATCTGTCCTCGGTACTGGGGCTGACACCACATGGCATGGGAGGAAGGAGCTCTCAACATCACAGGGCTGAGCCAGCTGTCCGAGAGCTTCCTCAACATACTGTCACCTGTTGTCATCTCGGGGCCAGGCACCCCAGTGGCGCTTCAGACCAGCACTCCAGCAGCAGCCACCTCCACAGCACCTGGACCCTTCACCCCTGAGACTGGGCACACTTCCGAGTGACCAAGAGGAGTGCCAGAGACTGGGTGGCTACCTGTAGTCTTTATTTGGACACTTGACTTGGGTTCATTTTTCTTTTACAGCTTGTGATGAATAAAGTTTATCTTTGCTTTCACACAACTTGGTTCATTTATTTATGACAATAAAGTCTTGGTGGAAACTTTTAGAAATGTTTAAGCCTTTGCATGCTTGTGGATGTAAGATGCAGTGGGATGGGCAGGGATATTTGGGATGGGCAGGGATACCTTTGGGATGGGCAGGGATACCTGTGGGATGGGCAGGGATACCTTTGAGATGGGTAATAGCTTTGGGATAGATAAACTCCAGTGCAAGCATAGTGGGACTGTATGGTCCACCCTCCCAGCTGCCACACCGATGGCCCTTCATTATCAATACTAATGTAAGCATTGATCGACACATTTGAACATAAACAAAACTCTTTATTCAATGCCTGTTCATTGTAGGCCCACCCAACATACATGGCCCAATCTCATCGGTGTGATGAGACAGGCTGAAGGAAGCATCCATTAATCATCTATCATCCTGTCTTGCCACTCCACCGCTCCAGCGGTGAGTTGCACCAGTGTTTCAGGTGGTTGCACTGCTTCTTCCCTTCATGTGAAGCTCTGTTGGGACCTTGCCACAACCACAGTATCTATCAGGTTTCGCCCTTTGCCTCCATTCACCAGGCTCCATCTCCCCATTGCCTTGTTGGTGGTCCACGAGCCTGTTCTGCAACACTGGGTAGCAGGTGTGCCTGAGATTGTGCAGGATGCAGCAAGTTCCACGATCCTCCTCACGGTCTGTGGGCAATGCTGCATGGTGGTGAGAAGTACCTGGAACCTGTTGGCCAGGATGCCAAAGGCGTTCTCCACCACCCGTCTTCCCTGGACAGCCTGTAGTTGAAGATCCTTTCTTCACGGTGAGGAGTTTGGAAGTGTAGGGCTTCATGAGGTAGGTTCTGAGGGAGAAGGCATCATCCCCACGATGAAGTAGGGCACATCTTGCGTGTCGTTGGGCAGGCAGTCTGGATCTGGGAAGCCCTGATGAGGTTGCATTCCAGCCCCTCCTTGAGGTCACTGGCGTTGTATACCTGGGCATCTGAACATGACCCGTTGCCTGAAAGCATCTATGTACATGAACTCGTAGTCAGCATCGACCATGGTGAAGAGGATGATGCTGAAGACTCCCTTGTAGTTGAAATAATTGGACCCAGACTTGGCTGGCCGCTTTGCAGGCCATGTGCTTGCCATCTATGGCTTCCACGATGTGTGGGAAAGTTCCACTTCTGATACCACTGCTCTGCAACTTCTTCCATCCTTCTTCAGTGGAGGGGCACTGGAGGAGCTCCTCCAGGTATTCTTTGATGATGGCCTGCAACCACTTCTCTGACCACAATGCTGATGGTGTTGTGTGGCACCCTCCAGCCGTACTGCATGCTCCTGTAGGTGGTCCTGAGGCGTGGCGCAGAGTCAGTGCCACCTTGAGCCCAGGGTCCAGGCTGGGCCAGAAGTTGGTGCTCTGCTTGGTCAACCTGGGTGTCAGCCGCTGCACAAACTTTGTCAAACATTGCTGGAGGCATCCTCATGAAGTTCTGGAATGCACGATGTGTCTTCGTTCCTGAGCTCCACCATTAGCTTGTTGTACAGTCCATACTCCTGCTCTTCTCCCAATCCATCTCCGGACCCAGATGCTTCTTGGCCGCCTCCTTTTCTTCCGGTAGTAGAGTTCACAAGGCCTGTAGATGGCTTCGCACTGTTGCAGAAGGATGGTGGCTACCAAGCGGAGTTTGTTACGATCCATGGTGGAGATGACTGGATGCTGTGGAAGAGGAAAGAGTCAGATGAAGGCTGCAGAGGTCTGCACAGCAGGGCTGCTGGTCTGAAAGTGAGATGCAGGTGAGTTGCTCCTCCCTTTTTATAGGCAATATAGGTTTTCCCCTATGTGTCCCTTTGCATCCTCTAGGCATCCTCTAGACATCCTTAATATCCGAGATAGGTTCCCCTCTGCGAACGTTTTTTCCATTTTAAATGCTTTCTTTGCATGCTGCATCCGCTTTCATCCTTTCTCCGTCCGTGCTACTCACGCTGCACGTCTGTTCCGCGTCCATTCCACTTCCTCCCTGCGTCCGAGCGGATGCGAGTTGCACGGATGTGCAGCGGATGCCGAGCGGATATGGCGGATGCATAACGGATGCAGAACGGATGTCCCCCGTATGCCTAGCGGATGCAGAACGGACGTATTGGATACATTTTCCCCTCAAAAGTTTTGAGCAGCTCAAAACCCTCTGAGCGGATGATACGTCAGTAGACGGATGCTGGATGGATAGAGAGGAAGCAAAATGGAGGCAGTGAGTACAGAATGGATGCATCACGTTAACCAACGGATGGCAATTGTTTTTCTCCATTTTACATCCTCTTTCCAGCCGTTGGTGCAGTGTGAAAGGGGCTTCACAGAACTGTGAAGATAATACTCCAAAATAGTTAAGGGAAAATAAGAGACAATCTTAGGAAAGAAGAAAGTGTTGACCAAGACAGGATAGTCCCACCTTTAGTCTGTCTGGCATAAGAAGCAAAAGAGAAAATTTATGTCAGACTTTCCAAATTCTGTTTTATACAGGTAGTCCTTGACTTACAACAATTCATTTAGTGACAATTTGAAGTTACGATGTCACTGAAAAAAGTAACTTCCAACCAGTCCTTGCACTTACAACTGATACAGCATCCATACAGCCACTGTCAAATTTCAAAAGCCGCTTTTTTCTATTGCAACTATTATCGCTCCTCAGATTTCCAACAAACTATGGGGGGAGGGAAGGGGGAGGCAGAACTTAGGTTTCAGATATCAAGATGCCAGTTGTGAGAACTAAGGATGTTTCAGCAAGTATTTATCAGAGCCAGTAAGACTTACAATAATACAATACCAGAAGACTCAACTGGACAATATGACCTGCTCTAACTAATCAAAGGGAGGGAGAACCTGAACTTCGACTCTCTGGGTTTGCATGGGAAATGATCAGATCTGTTTTTTTCCTTATTGGTGCCAAATGATATACTCAATAATGTTTAGCATGAAGAGATTGGATCATCATGACTGTGGTTTCTTTGGCTGGGTTCATCAGTCAGAACTTTGACAGTCACATGGTCACAGTTCCAGCACTTCACAACTGACATGTATTTATGATGACTGCAACATCCCTGGATCTTCTGATTGCCATTTGTGGCCTTCCCAGCTGATATCAGGAACAAAGGATCAGGGCCATATATTGAGTTCCACTGCAAAAATGTATTGTCAACCCAATACAGAAGAATATATTCAACTAAAGTTCAGCACTTAAATTAACACCAGATAAGGACCAACAGAATTCAAGAAAGGTTGGACTTGGACTATGTGTGGCAATGTAATGACTTTAAGTTGATGATATGCTAAACTCAACCTCCATCCCTAGCTTTGCCTGTTCTCCTATAATTGACTTCAAACAAGAAAAGCCAATGGGGGAAGGCAGATTCAGTTGAAGCCCCTACATAGGTGGGTGCTATCTGAATTTTGGGGAACTTCATTTCAGAGGGAGAGTGCTGCTGCAGAGATGACATGCTTCTGAAGTCCTAATAGATGACATTGTTTAATTGAAACTCAGAGTGGCTGGGTAGATATTATAGGAGATAGGTGATCCATCAAGTTACCAGACCCTATGTCATGTAGAAGCAACCAGCACGTTGAATCATACCTGGAAGCAAACTTTGAATTAGTGTAGCTTTCAAGGCAGAGGTGTTATACTGAGGCATACTTTTTAGTGTCTGCACCACTGTATTCTGAACCAGGTGAAGCTTCCAGGTGGTCTTCACAGATGTACAGTATGTGCAGCACATTGCAGTAGTCAAGCTGTGTGGTGCCCAAGACTTCAGTGATTGTCTGAAAGCCCTCCTGATCTAGGAAAAATACCCCCCTTCCAAATTCCATCATATACTGGTGAGCTTCTCTATAGGAATTAGGTAAGTATAGTGCAAAAATAAGCAGACTCTGTAACTTAATAGAACAAACACTTAGGGAGGAAAAAAAACTATAATGTAATGTAATTTGCTTGAGAAAATTTACACTGCCCCCCTTCTAAGGTAAGTACTATCATTTCTAAAACAGGTTAACTACAAGGCACTCTACATGCAAGCCTGAAGAAGAGATAATTAACTTCCCACATTTCCTTAATAATAGACTCATTTGTCAATAAAGATCTTAGGATTAGAATGTTATTAGGAAGATTTAGTGCTGAAATTCTGCTCATCCTGCTGAGAAACTGACATTACCAGTTTTTTTGCATAGCAACACAGATTTCTTGACCAATCTCTGCCTCAGCTCAGTGTTTGATTTGTGCTGAAGAGACATCTTTGTTTCAAAAGTTATTTACAATTTGGCAGAACATCAGAACAATTTGGCATCCCCAAAGTGATAAAGATACCAAATGCTTGACATGTTCTGCAGATTAGATGTCATTTCAGTATCTTCAAATTTTCAAACAAGTGTTAGTGATAGGCCTTTGTACTATCAATGGATGCATTTTAAAACAAGTTTCTATGCAAGTTATCTTTAAAGGGATACTATTCAAAGGTACTTGTTGAGGTATGATTGCTTGACCAGGATCATTTGGATGAACTGAGTACTCTGAGACACTCAGTGATAGGTTGATCTTGCAAAGAATCTTGACTATATTATGTATTATGGCAGAACCAAGACTTTTTCTTCCTGTTCCCTGGGGTTTTAAAGAATTTTGGAAGTTGTAATAAGCCTACTTCAGAATGACCACAATAGCTTCAATGTATTTCCCGGACCACAACAGCAGGAAGCAGGGCTTCTGATTTTTAGCAATATATTTGAGAGGAGTTTCAGAGTCAGAAAAAAAGAAGCATTTGTGAGTGATATGTGCACCTCTGATTTAATTTATGAACATCTTTGTTCTAAATTTCCTCTTCATCATAATAGACTCAGCAGAATATAATATTCCACTCTTATGGAGGCCCTTCCTACATGTCTGGAATTAGGACCACCTTGTATGTTCCTAACTTCTCAATACCCTATCTAGATTTCTCTAAGTCTTAACTCTTTTCCAGTCTCTTCAGTCCTGTTTCTTCAAACCAATCCTTTAAGCCAAGTTTCTCAGAACCAAAATTTCTAAAACTGTGGTTAATCATAATGGATTTTTTCTTTCCTGGAAAACTGGAATCCAAGCTTATTAAATTCTTTTATGATACCTTTTTCTCAATATTTTTAAAGAATCTATTGAAATACTTTGGATGCAATAAAGCCTGCACTATTATGTTCCATTGATTTGGCTGGGATAATTAACCCTGACTTTTTGTATTACTTTCTTGTTGAATGCACTCATATCTGATAGTAGCTGATTTGGCTAGATTAACTGTCTTGACCTGGATTTTGTATTGATGTATGGCAGAGGATTAAACTGAAGGCAAAAAAAGCTACAGCTTTCTTCCCATTTCATGTCACAAATTAAATAATGTACTATGTGAATGCATGTTTGCACTTTTGATAGCCTTTGTTCATTGGCATCATTAATTTTAATGAAGTACCAAATATACCTGTTATTTAGTACAAAGAATTAATTTTCTATTATACTTCGCTTTCACAAGCTTCCATAAACTCTCACGTAAATTATCATTTTATTATTAGATGCTTATTCATTTCAGGAAAGTGTCTACTGTAAATTGGTCGAACTCTGTCAACATAAATACAGCTGTCCAAATATAATGGATACTTAAAGGCCTTGTCACACTGGCCGACGGATGCAAAACGTTTGTAAAAAGGACACAGCGGACAAGAAAAATGTTCCATCCTTCCATCCTTCTTCAGTGGAGGGGCACTGGAGGATGTCCCCAAGGTATTCTTTGTGGGTCCTGCCACCACTTTCTCTGACCACAATTCGTGTGTGTTGTGTGGCACCCTCAGCCTACTGCATGTCTATCGAGGTGGGGCGCAGAGCAGTCAGTGTAGACAGCCTTGTTCGCCCAGTAGGTCCAGGCTGTGGCCAAGAAGTTGTGCTCTTGCTTTTTAACGTAATTACAAACGCTGGGTTTCAGTCTAGCTTTGAGTACTAACAACTTTTCAAACATTGTGGAGGGCATTCCTCATGAAGTTCTTGGGGGAATGGCACTCGAGTTGCTACTCTGTTCCTGAGCTCCTACCATTAGCTTGTTGTACAGTCCATACTGGCTGCTCTTTCCAATCCATCTATATCTCTCTCCTTTCTTCCGTAGTAGGAGTCACAAGCCTTAGATGGCTTCGCACTTTGCAGAAGGATGTTATTGGAGTTTGTTATCGATCCAGGTGGAGTATGACTGGATGCTGTGGCAAGGGACCAAGAGGTCAGGATGAAGGTCTGCAGAGGTCTGCCACAGCAGGGCTGCTGGTCTGAAGTGAGATGCCAGGTGAGTTGCTCCTCCCTTTTGTATAGGCCAATTATAGGTTCTTTCCCCTATGGTGTCCCTTTGACCTCGAGGAGGCCTCTAGACATCGCTTTAATATCCGAGATAGTTCCCCTCTGCGAACGTTTTTTCCATTTTTAAATGCTTTCTTTGCATGCTGCATCCGCTTTCATCTTTCTTTCCGTCTTATCTTGTAGTGTAGTCTTGTACCGGATACGCATTCACTTCCTCGCTGCTAGCTTGAGGGATCGATTGACGGGGATGTGAGCGGATGCCGAGCGGATATGGCGGATGCATAACGGATGCAGGAACGGATGTCCCCGTATTGCACTAGCGGATGCAGAACGACGTATTGGATACCATTTTCCTTCAAAAATTTTTTGAGCGAGCTTTCTAAGACCCTACTGTTCTGTACTGCTTGACGATGAAATTACGTCAGTAGATGAATACGGATGCTGTGTGATGAATATGTGATAATGATATGCATGAATAATGGAGCCAGCTTTGAACATACAGAGATGGATGGGCATTCAACTATATTAACCAACGATGGCTTATATGTTTCTTCCTCATATTTATCTATCTCTCTTCCAGGTGTCTATTATTCAGTAGTCTATTATCTCCGCCCTCGTCCAGTCCGCTGTCTTATGTCCCATATAACTCTTGTGTATATATGATGTGGTCCTCATTATAGACTATACATTGTAAATAGTCCAAATAATTAATCTCCAAAATAGTTAAGAGGCAAAAATAAGAGACAATCTAGGGAAAGTCAAGAAGTAGGTATGACCAAAGACAGGATAGTCCCACCTTGGAGTTTTGCATTAGAAGCAAAAGAGAAAATTATGACTTTCCAAATTCTGTTTTATCAGGTAGTGTCCTTGGCACTATCAACAATTCTGGATTAGTGACAATTTGAAGTTGATCGTGTCACTGAAAAAGTACTCCAAACCAGTCCTTGCACTTACCAACTGATACAGCATCCATACAGCCCACTTATATATCAAAAGCCGCTTCTTCTTCTATTGTTTAGCAACTAGTATCTGCTCCGGTCAGATTTCCAAACAAACTTGTATGGGGTAATAATAACGATAATCTTAGGTCATATATCAGATGCAAGTTGTGAGAACTAAGATGTTTCAGCATATTTATCAAGAGGGCCAGTTAGAGCTAATTCTATATATATCTATACCAAGTAAGACCAACTGGTACTAATATATTCTAAAATAATCAGAAGGGGAGGGAGAACCTGAACTTCGACTCTCTGGGTAGTTGAATGGGAAATGATCAGACAGCTGTTATTTTTCCTTATTGTGCCAATGATATATCAATAATGTTAGCATGAAGAGATTGGATCATCATGATTGGGGTTTCTTTGGCTGTTCATCAGTCAGAACTGTTTGACAGTCACATGGTCACAGTCTGAGCACTACACAACTGAGCATGTATTTATGATGACTGGCAATCATCCCTGGATTCTTGCTATTGGCACATTGTGGCCTGCACCAAGCTAATATCACAAACCAAAGGATCTTACCAAGTATATTGAGTTCATGCAAAAATGTATTGTCAACCCAATACGAAGAATATATTTCAACTAAAGTTCAGCACTTAAGATTAACCACAAGCCTGTTCTGCAACACTGGGTAGTGGGTGCACATGAGATTGTGCAGGATGCAGCAAGCTTCCACAATCCTCCTCACAGTCTGTGGGTGATGCTGAATGGTGGTAAGAAGTACCTGGAACCTGTTGGCCAGATGCCAAAGGCATTCTCCACCACCTGCCTTGTCCTGGACAGCATGTAGTTGAAGATCCTCTCTTCATGGTTGAGGCATCTGGAAGTGTAGGGCTTCATGAGGTAGGTTCTGAGGGAGATGCGTCATCCCCCACGATGAAGTAGGGCACATCTTGTGTGTCGTTGGGCAGGGGGTCTGGATCTGGGAAGTACATGATGAGGTTGCGTTCTAGCCCCTCCTTGAGGTGACTGGTGTTGTATACCAGGGCATCTGAAGGTGAGGCGTTGCCTGAAGCATCGATGTACAAGAACTTGCAGTCAGCATCGACCATGGCGAAGAGGATGATTCTGAAGAAGCCCTTGTAGTTGTGATAAATTGACCCTGAGTTGGCTGGAGCTTTGTAGGCCACGTGCTTGCCATCTATGGCTTCAACGGTGTGGGGGAAGTTCTACTTCTGATACCACTGCTCTGCAACTTTACCAGAGGCGATAACAAGGAATAAGGAAACAGAAGGGGTGGAGGACGCAGAGCGGATGGAAAATGGATGGCAGGCGGTAAGCCTAGCGGATGGGAGTGGATGGCACATCCCTAGGCTTCCGGGGAACTCCACGTCAAAGCGGACACGAACGGATACAGCGGATGCAGAGTGGATCGCCGAGCAGATGAAGCCAAAGATGCACAGTGGAAATGCACAGGCGGATGAGTGGTGCCAGAGCGTAAGCCTAGCGGGATGCGACGCGGAAGCCTAGGGATGCCTTAGAAGTTCACACTGCGCTATAGAGCGGGGGGGGATTTATGCGTCAGCAGATATAATAGGGATAGCAGCTCCAGAAGCAGGTCACCATTCAGAGGATAAGATCGTGCATCCAGACAATAGCTCTCAGCCTTGTCTGCCTGCCTGTCTACCTTCTCCTGGCCAGCCTGCCTGCCAGCCTCCCTGCCAGCCTTGGCTTGCCGCCTGCCTGCAGCGTCCCTGCCAGCCATTGCGCTGTTCTGCAGCCTTGGTGGCCAGCCTTGGTGGCAGCCTTCCTGCCAGCCCTTTCCTGCCAGCCTTCTGCCAGTTTGCTGCCACCTTGGTGGGCTAGCCTGCCTGCCAAGCGCTCCCTGGCAGCCAGCAACCCACAACCATGGAAGAAGAGGAAGCCTAGCCATCTGGCTGCCGCAGCCCTGCAGAGAGATCAGGGCCACCCTCCTGTCTTGTTGGAGGGAACATTTTTCTCGTCCGCTGTGTCCTTTTTACAAACGTTTTGCATCCGTTGGGCAGTGTGACAGGGCCTTAAATTGTTTCAACATCTACCCTCAAAATGACACTAAAGGGTAGGGGTGTCCAACCTTGGCAACTTTAAGGCTTGTGGACTTCAACTCCCAGAGTTCTCTGGGAGTTGAAGTCCACAAGTTTTAAAGTTGCCAAGGTTGGAGACCCCTGCTATAGGGCACTGTGCATCAAAACAACTGGACACAAGGACAAGCTTTGGGGCTGCAACACAGCTTCAAACAGGCAGCTAATCAACTCAGCAAGCTCTGGTGAGTACAGCAGAGTGGTGCAGAACTCACCTGGGCAGCCTGAATGGGGGAAAAGTTAGTTATTTAGGCAAAGCATAGCACAAGGGTGGGTGGGCAGACCCAGCCAGAGATCACAGCATGGGATTTGCCTGAACCCGACTATCCAGCAGCTCACCACTGCTTTTGAAGTTCTGCACCATCTGTCCTTTTTTTGATACCTGTGTATACTTAGAGATTCCTTGCTATATGTGTGTGAAAAGGACAGAACTTGAGATTAATTTATAAATGGTGGGCTTTGTAAGTGATATGGGGGATTGGCAGGGAGGTTGAGTATCAAGAATTGCTCTCAGTCAGGATGAGAAATAGCTGGTAGATGGGAACAGCCCATAAGACTCCTAAGGATATCAAAGGGCATTGTATACCTGTTAGGTGGATGTATAGAAGAAAAGATGGAAGTAGAAGTAGAAAAGCACGGAAAAACTTTTTTCATAGAGAAAGAAGACATTTAAAATGTCTGATCTATTCTTTGCCCTGTACCCATGAGAAGACAATTAGCTGCACCCCATGAATTTAGAAATCCTATGATTGTTAAGTGAGATGCATGAATTGGACTGTGACTTCACAGGATTATACTAATAAATCTCAGAGACTGCTAATTTTCAGATTAGGAATGCTACTTTGTAAATTTTTCCATCTTCCTTACAAGTTACAACCACACGAGGTCACTCTTCTCTGTGAATTGTAGCTTTCAGAGCTCAAATGATTGGAAATTATATATTTAACTGAGAATTAAAGACTCAAATTACATACAACCAATTGTAACTCTTGCAGTTGTTGCATAGTTTATCTGTTGTAATTCTTTTTGTTTACCACAATTCTATCTGCTTATTTTTGCTTACCTTTGAAGTTCCTTTTTCTATCATCTCCTGTATAAAGTGCTTTAAATTGGAGAATGTCTTGTAAGTTTGGTTCTTTTGAGTTGATCAATACAAAAAGGTAACCTAGCAAATAAAACTTATTTCTTTACTTTTAAATAATAAAACTTTTTACATTATTCTGAAATTATCTCCAGTGCTAACAATATGCTGTAAAGATCCAAAGTGGGTGCATGGATATGTTCTTGTAAGGAGATCCCTGGTGATTGATAACATTTTATGATTAAAAAATATTTACATATAGATTCAGAATGAACATATCAATGTTTACTGCAGGCAACAAATGCTTTTCTAGATTAGAATCCCCAGAATGCCCAGTCACATATTTACTAGGAATTATATTCCCAATAAATTTGGAAGGTGCTAGGTTGCAACTGGCTGATTTACCAAATAAATAAGCAACAAATCGAACAGTTTCTATGGGAACTCAGAGAGTTAAATTGATCTAAGATCATAATACAGTTGCTTTGGCATAGGTTAATTTATTTTAACAAGAAAAAATGGTTACTTCCTTTGCAGGCCTATTTCTGGCACAGCCCTGTCATGAGATGCCAACCTGTCCTGGCATCATCTATGGAGTAGTCATGTACATGGAGATCCAGTGCTAGAGAAATAACCAGTGGCTGCTCCAGTCATATTAGGAATATTTGACTGGCATCCAGCCTACTTTTGCACCCATCATTTTCTTGTCCACCATCCCCTTTTTGGATTTATTACAGGAGCAGAAAGAAAAAGTGATCAGGAAAGCCTATTTAGATGAAAGCTCATCTGGCTTTCTATGTCCCAAGGCTGAAATCAATGTTTAATGTAGTGAGCATGTCTTCTGAATTCAGGTGAAACTGGAATTCAAGGTTGACTTCCAATGGCATTTCCATCAGTTCTTCTGTTGGCACAGTGACACTTCCATCAAAGATGGATCAGAGTCCACGATTGTGCGTGGCTTTGATTCATGCTCTACCTGTTGGAGGGTCCCAAATGGGGCTGGAACCACCTTGTAGGGGTGGTGAAAAGGGAGGAGACTGCCTGCCGGGTTGAGGGGAGCTTCATCTCCCCTCCTTGGCTAAGAACACTCCCTCCAAAGATGGGCTGTAGTGGTGGTCTAAAATAGCCACTCTGAAGACAGAAGGCTAATCGGGAAATAAGGTTGTGCCAGATCACAGAAGCTGTGAATGTGTGGACCAGGTGAAATATTTGGACATTTAAAGGTAACCCTAGGATTAAAGGAAATAATTTTTGTTAAAGATTGTAGAAGCGGCAATCAGAGAGAGAGGAGAATTGGAAATTTATGAAATTGGATTTTGTACTATGTGAAGAATTAAATTGGATGTGGAAAATTTAAAAGGAAAACATTTGACTATGACAGAATTGGAAAATGAAATGGATAATCACTTGGATTTTAGCACTAAATAGGCATTGATTAAATGCTGGAATTGACTGTGTTAAAAAGGAATAATAGCTAATAATTGGGAACTAGTGAAATAAATAAAAGCTCAAAAAAAATAAAAAGCAAAAAAATAAAGGGTGGACAATCGGATTGGATATAAAGATTAAAGAAGGAAAAGAAGAAGTGTGCAAAATGAGTTAATTATATGTGGAAATAAGATTGGAACTGAAAAGCATGAAGGGAATGATGAAAGAAAGCTCAGAAATGTATGGTATTATACCACAAAAATTAGAAATGGTGATGCAAATCAAAGAACAAAGAGAGCCAGAGGGGGAGGATTTAAGCAAAGAAGAAATCAGCTTTAAAGAACAAGTGGAACAATGAACACTAAAACAGGATAAAAAAAGAGTTAAAATTAAAACTTTAAGGTCTGATGTGAAAAATAAAGGGGGATTGTTTGGAAGGTAAAACAAAGGAAGAAGAAACAAAAGAAGAGGGAACTACAGAGGAAAGATCAAAAAGGGAGGGGGATAAAGCAAATAATTAGAGTAAGATATGGAGGGAAATAACAGGGAAAAAGGGGGAAATTAAGAGAAAGGACCAGAAAATGGTAGAACTATTGCTAATTGAAATAGATATGGAAATAAGTACTCACTGTAAGAATATTAATTAATATTTAACAATGTGATGAATAAAATAAAAATGAATTATGAGAATTGCAACAGAAAGACTATTATCAGTTTTCAAAACTAATTGAACAGATCAATGTCCCCCAAGGGAGTGTTCTAGGACCCACACTCTTTAAACTCTACATAAATGACCTTTGTGATCACCTTATAAGCAACTGCGTCTTCTTCGCTGATGACGTAAAACTATTCAACACCACCGACAATGCTATCATCCTTCAAAACAACCTTCATTATGTGTCTGAATGGTCTAACAGTTAGCAACTCCAAATCTCAACCAACAAGTGCTCTGTCCTACACATTGGTAAAAAAAATCAACACATCAAATACAAGCTAGGCGGATATGACCTTGTTGATGACCCTCACTCTGTCAAGGACCTTGGAGTTCTAATATTGAATGACCTAAGTACCAAAACTCAATGCAACAGTATTGCCAAAAAGATTTTAAGAATTGTAAATCTAATTTTAAGAAGCTTCTCATCTGGTAATACTAATTTGCAAACTAGGGCATTCAAAACCTTTGCTAGACCAATACTTGAATACAGCCCTGCTGTCTGGAATCCACACTGTATATCAGACATACATACAATTGAGCGAGAATCCGGAAGTATTTTATCAGAAGAGTACTACATTCCTCTGTTTGCAATGGAATACCCTACACCACCGGACTTGAGATTCTAGGCTTAGACAACCTTGAACTACACCAGCTAAGATTGGACTTAAGCATAGTACATAAAATCATATGTTACAGCTTACCAGTTAATGAATATTTCAGATTTAACCACAACAACACAAGAGCACACAATAAATACAAACTTAATGTAAACCACTCCAAACTTGATTGAAGGAAGTACGATTTCAGCAACAGAGTGGTCAATGTCTGGAACTCACTACCTGATTCTGTTGTCACCTGCTCAAACCCCCATTCCTTTACCCTCAAACGAATCTCTATTGACCTCACTCCATTCCTAAGAAATCTGTAAGGAGCGTGCAGAAGTGCACAATCATGCTTACCACCCCTGTCCTATTGTCCCCAATTATTAGTTCTATTTCTTATATTTAAACTTATGTTTATTCTTATTTCTATTATATTGTAAGCATTTGACAAAACAAATAAATACTTTTGGAATAAATATATGACTTAGAATGTAATTGAGAAAAGGGAATACCATGTGGAATCTGATTTACGTGTGTGTGTGTGTGTATGATATATAGCAGGTTAAGGGATTATTAATGTAGAATGTGGTAATTAAAAACGACTATATTGTGGTAAATTTGGGGAAATGTATAAGGTAAAGAGGTGGCAAGCTTGAGCTGACAATGAAAGGGGATAATCTTTGGATAATAAGAATTAGGATGAATTTTATTGAACAATGAATGGAATAATACTGTAGTATGTGATAAACTTGCAAATGTGACGGATATAAGAAAATGTGTGTAATGAGTATAGAAATGGAACAAGAATTTAGATAATATTGCAAAATTAGGTATGAGAATATTCAAAGAAAAATTAAATAAGGTATAATATGAATTGAAATTAGATAAAATGAGTGTAATGAACATAACAATACATGAAAATATTTAAAGAAATATGGAATAAACAATAATATGAATTGGATATGAAAGCTGAATATGTATCATGGTCATGTTTATACTGAAATGTAAAAACCTGGAACCATATTGTTTCACCTAAGATGTTTTTTAAAATATAAAAATAAAAAAATTATATGTAAAAAAAAGGAATCCAAGGTTAAAGTATCACCAACAAAACCTGGGTTCCAAACTGTCCTACTCTAGCCAAATTTTGCTCAAGGTCAAAATTCAAATCATACGTGTCTATTAATGATCTTACTGAGGATTAGGATGCTTCGTCTGAGTAGCCATTGCCTTTTTACGTCTACCAACCTGGATCATTATTTCCCCTCATTTAGTCGAGTTCAACATCTCCTTTCACTTTCTACAATTTCTTGGATCATAAAACACAGTCTTGGGAATCAGCTACCCTTTGCCAGTTATAGAAAGACAAGGCATTCAATCTTATTATTTTGTTAGGACTGGAAAACTAAGTTCAGAAGGGCAGGTCTGGAAAGGGTCTTATAGTATAATTCTGATCCAACCCATACCGTCTTTTCAGTTTCCATTTAAGTTGGGAAATGTCATACAGTTTTTACATAGACTCTTTAATTCAGTTAAGGTAAAGTCATACATGTGCATTTAAAACCAAATTTTGTGTGCTGGATGGCACGGTTCAACAAAAATTTGTATTTTGAGAAAACAGTACAGTATTCAGGATGGGTTCCAAGGGCTGAATCTAATTCTAACCATTTTTCAAACAGTGTATTTTTTTTAAAGAAAACTTAAAGGGCAGAAGTCTAACTATCTGCACTTCTGATTGGAGTTTTTCTTCCAAAAATAAGGTCTTGGTTATACATTTCATGTGAATATTTATCAAATACTAGAACTGGTAACATTTAATGGGAACATTTGGACATTTATTGGGTGAGTTCAAAGTAGTACTGGCTTTTAAGAAATCCTTATAAAGTTATCCATCACTGTAGTCCTCTGCCCTCTAAATTTTTGGCAAGAATTACAGCAATGTCCATGACAATTTTTAATAAATGATTTCCCTCCCTAAAATATCCAGACTAACATTCTCCAAAACTGAGTCATCACCATCAGTTGTCAGCATAGGGGAGAAGAGCATGAAGAGGAAGCAGAGTGAATCAATATTACAAATCACAGTGAGTGTTGTGAGAATATGCTCGGTGACCTGAGCATAACCAGAGTCCTGCTGTTTAATGCAGCATTTAACTCCCATCTGGGCCAGCCAGAGACTTCTGAGAAATCACAGGCAGGACATCAGCACATCCTGATCCACCAAATGACATCAGTAAGAACAGCCTGCCAGTTCAAAAGGGGATGGCTATGACAACATGGCTGGCTGATACTCAACTTTGACTAGACCCTTGGGGAACTTTTTTGGCTTTTTTCTGTGAAGTATGAAGTTGATTCCCATGTCCTCCTCCTTTGCTCTATCAAGCCTTTTGCATTTCTGTCTTACCAGATATGAGCTATAGGAAACTTCCTTTTACATTCAGAATTATGTTTAAAAGTATACAGTTTTTAAAAATTCCAGTCAATATATTTATACATTATATAATATATTATACAATATAATAGATGTCATATTTCTAATCATTTTTATGGAGTTTAGCTTAATCAAGCGTGTGTAGTTCTTACAGATTTGAAAAATAATTCATAGAAATTTCCTTCTGACAAGGATGAACTGCGACAATAAACTGTGTGCCGACAATATTCCACATGAAAGCCTGATAGCATCTGTTAGCACTGGCTGCAAATGAAAACAATTCCAAACCCATTTTTAAAGCTGTCAGTAGAAGTTCACTCATTATGGCATAAACACTGAAAAATCCAGTGCGTGTTACTTCAGAGTAAGCCTCTGTTCATTTCTGTCATCAGAACTATGGAAGAAAGCACCAGCTGGGATGTTGTATATACTTAAATGGAACCACCGGGATAAACAAGCACACTTGTCTTCCTTGGAAAATCCTCTCTGTGTTTAAGAAGTCTGGAAATTATGCATATAAGTTCACTTTTCAAAAGTATTTCCCATCCATTTCCTCACAAGGTAAAGTTAGGTTTGCCTGAAAAGAGCTGGAAATAAAAGAGGACCCTTATGAAATGGGCTGGATTGGAATGCAGTGCTAATTGACCCTCAGCCCCACTAACTTTGATCTAAAACCACGAGAGTCTTAAGTGGATGGTTCACACTCAGATTTAAGTTGACTTAAATATTGTTTTTTTAGGCTGATATTTTTTTCGGCTGCAGAAGAAGGAAGACAAACACACCAGACGTCAGACCTCACTTCTGTAAACGTAAAAATGATTTTAGAAAACGCCTTCAGGGAGGTGGGGTAGAACAGCCAGCCTGTTGCCCTTTTCTCCGGAGGGACGCTGAAAAGGGGCTGCCTCGAAGGGAGTCAGCGCGGCGGCTGCTGCTCCTCCCCTCGAGGGCCCGTCACGCAAGTTTCCCTCTCGCAGTCGCGCAGGTTTTTCTCCACGCGAGGCGTGCGCAGCGGCGCCAGAAACTTCAAATCGGCTGGCGAGTGGCGGGAGCCGCGCTTGAGGCGGGGTCGGTGCAGATAGCGGAGGAATGCGCGAAGCGGGGAGGGGTGGGGATCCCGACTGGTGGAGAACCGCAGGGGGGTGGGGGAGAGGAGGCAGGCAGGTTCCGCCCAGCTGCTTGGCGAGTCGCACCGAAAGGTAGCCGGTGACCTCTGGCTGCATCTGGGCTTCGTGCGTGGAGCGGAGGGTCGGGGTTTGCTTTTGCCCCAGAGGGGATGAATGCCGGCGTGAGGTCGAGAACGCGTGGGAGGGCCCTCCAACCTCCGTCCTGCCTCTCCTGGCGGGGCGGGCGGTTTTTTTTTTTTTTTTTTT
>BHFT01002208.1:76951-114203 GCA_004320025.1 Laticauda laticaudata
TTTTTTTTTTTTTTTTTCCTTTCGGGCGCACCTTTTCCGCCGTCTTTTCTCGACGGTTGCCTGAGGACGTGCCTTGCTGTCTTCTCTTTCGACATAATTTCCACATTTCCTCCTTCACCCAGCGGAAAAAGGTACAGTACGCGCCTACTACTTGTTGTTCCTTAGGTGCAGGAGGTCTTGTTCACCTGACCTGCGTTTTCAGAATGGCTATCCGGGTTTAGACTGAGAATGCCCCCATCTTCCCGTCAGGAGGAAGGCAGAGGATTCCCACACCTGCTCGCCCTATTATGGGGCTGACCTCGACGCCCCCCTCTTGTTTTGCGACATTGATTGTGTTCTTGGCAGATGCAGCTGTGTTCTTCCACTTACCAGCTGGGTAGATAGGGGAACAAGAGTTTCTGATGTATTGTTTTTGACACGTTCCGTTTAAGTATGCTTTTATTGTTGTAACATGTTAGTAATCCAGAAAGTCATTGAGAAGTAAAGCTATTCTTTGTTAGTGGTATGTATTCTCAAGCTAGTATGGATGGATGCAATGTGTAAATATTCTTAGCCTGAGCGAATATATGGTAAGGGCAAATATCAGACCTGAATATGGCATAAATCATTCGGGAAAAAGGTTTGTTGAATAGCATTCAGACACAAAATGTAATAAAAGCATTTTAAGAGCTAGTTTTGGCCTGTTGTTAAGGCACTGGGCTAAAAATCAGGCTACACGGTGAGTTCTAGTTCCACTTTAGCCGTGGAAGCCAGCTGGGTGATCTTAGGCCCATCAGTCTTTCTCAGCCCGACCCACCTCATAGGGTTATTGTGAGGAAAATGGAAGGAGTAATATTAGCTATGTTCACTACCTTATTTGTTAAAATAATAAAAGTGGGATACAAATAAAATGGGAGGAGCATTTTCAGATATTGGAATGGGCTTAATCATAATCTCTCTGTGAGATAGGCTGTTCTTTCCCCATCTAGATTTAAACTCTGCAGCATCAATTTAACATTGTTATTATGAAGATAAAATGTGGGGATTTAAAAAGAAATGGGGACTTAAGTATGTATTACAATAAATAAAATGTATACTTGTAAATATATTTGAATGTATAGAAGTCAGTGTAACTTTTAGTATTCAGAGATTGCCACATACAAAGTGTGCAATAAGAGCCTTAAGGCGCAAGCCGTCCTCCTCCCTTTCTTCATCTTTGGCTGAGCTCTCCTCCCTGTGAAACCATGTTTGACTGAATTCTTTCATGTGTAAAAATTCTATGCCTGCATTAGTCCTAGGCATGTATAGCTGACTTTTTGCCTGATATCAGTTGTAACCTCTGGGCAGGTTTTCAATTTATAGTGGCTTCTTTCAAGAAGCAAACCGGAGTCTGAATGAATGATGTTGTGGTCTGAAGAAGCTAGAAGCAAATTCTAGGAAGGACTACCTCACTAGTCAGTTGGAAGATGATTCAACTTAGTGAAATGACAGAGAGTGTGTGGAAACTTCACCAAATCACTTCAATGCCTTGATTTAACTCTGGAGGAACTGAGTTCATTACAAAGCTGGGAAGTGGCTTTTCTTATGTTCCCACAGATTAATCAGATCAAAGGAATTATTCATGCCAAGTTTAGAAAATGCCCAAGTACCCTTTGATGGACCCTTAACTATGTACTGGATATATATTTGAGCCCAAAATTTATGTTGCTAAGTGAGATAGATGTTAAATGAACTTTGTCCCATTTTATGACCTTTCCTGCCACAGTTGTTAAATGAATCACTGCAGTTAAGTTAGTAACACCATTGCTAAATTAATCTGGTTTCCCCACTGACTTTGCTTGTCAGATGGTCACAGAAGCGAATCACATGATCATATGACTGTCTTAAGAGTAAAAAACAATCATAAGTCATTATCTTCAGTGCTGTTGTAACTTCGAACTTAGCAAACTGTTGTAAGTCAAGGATTATATGTATTCTTCAATGTCTTCATAAATGACCTAGATGAGGGAATAGAAGGGAAACTCATCAAATGAGGGTGACATGATACTCAACTGGGGTGACACGAGAGCAGTCTTCCAATGTTTTAGGGGCTGTCACAGAGAAGAGGGGGTCAACCTATTCTCCAAAGCAAGACAAGAAGTTTACAGATGGAAGCTTAACAAACAGAGACCCAACCTAGAATTAAGGATACATTTCCAGAGAGACAGAACAATTAATCAGTGAAACAGCTCACCTGCAGAACTTGTAGGTATTTCATCACTGGATGCTTTCAAGAAGAGATTGGAAAGCCATATGTTTAGAGGTTGGACAAGAGGTTGGACTAGAAGACTTCCAAGGTCCCTTCCACCTCTATTCTTTTATTCTGTAAAATTGGGCTCTAAGAATGAAAGGGGACAGAAATTGGGAAAGACCAAATAAGGAAGAATATACATTATGTTCAGCTATGCTCAGACTTAGTTATAAAGTCCCAATTTATTTCTGCATTAGATTTCTATCCTGACTTTTTTCATAGGAACACAAGGTGGCTTCCAAGGTGGTCTCTATTTTATCTCTGTAGCCATATCTCTGTGAGGTAAAATAGGCTGAAAGAGTACAATTGTCCCAAAACGATCAAGTGGATTTCTGTGGTTGAGAATGCACTTAACCAGAGCGTGTTCAGGGGGAAGGTGAAAATGTTCATGGGAAAGACGTGCTAGAGAAGGAGTTTGGAAGAAGTAAGGATGATAAGCATCAGTTAGATGTTCTGTGAAGCAGTTCCAAATATGAGAAGCACCAAGAGAGGAAGAGTCAAGTCTTTCATGTGGTGAGCAGAAGTTCCTTGATGTGCAGAGCAAAAATTCAAAAGTAGAGACATAGCTGCAATTGAGCAATATATGGATTTTTCCCCATTGCCTTTAGGCAATAAATCCTTTCTGTATCAAACACTTTTGAGAATGAGGGAGTCAAATCCTCAATAGACAAAAAAATGCTCTCTTCTTTGGATTGCTGTTTCATGATGAAGAGAAATGCACAAAAAATATCCGGGGGCCTCCTCTTCAAGATTCAACTGAAGGTGCTAGGTTAGGAGAGAAACTCACTGGTTTCAAGAGAAAACTATTCCAAATATGTATTTTAGCAAAATAACTATTTTAAGTATAGGCTCTCCTGCTTGAGCAGGGGCTTGGACTAGAAATCCTTGCAAAGTCCCTTCCAACTCGATATTCTGTATTCTGTAAGTGCTTCTCAGGAAGAGATAAATTTGGCTTGAAACAATGTATATGTGAGTATTTGTCATCTCTCCCTAAATGGTGCTGCTTCTAAGGGTTGAGCTCATTTAAATCCTCTAGATTATGTCTTTTCTATATATTTGTTGATTTTGTTCTTATGTTGGGAACAGTGTTCAAACCTGGGGAAGAGAGTTACATAAACCATTTCCTTTCTATTGTGTAGCTCATCCGTTTCATAGTTCCGGCTGGTGGAGCTATCAGAGTAAGTATCAAATAGTTTGGGACAAACATAATTAGTTTTGCATCAGTGAGGTACATCCCGTATGAGTAAGTTTGGAATTATAAAATGGATTTGTTAAAATTATACCGACCTATCAGTGATAAATTTCGTGAAATCTCTCTTCTGGATGAGAACCAAGTTTTTGGAAGATTGAAAACATTAATGGTATTCATGTGTCTCCTACTTTTATCTTGTTGAACAAAATAAGTAAATTGGGGGAGAACAATCAATCAATCAATTGGAACTCAACCCATCCAGCATTTTCTCAGACAAGTTGAGTTCAGATTAGTTGGGCCAGTTTTGCAGAACAGATTAAAAAGGAAGGATCTAATCCACAATCTTTTTCATGAACTGATGTTGCAACTAAATCATTAACTCTTCCTAGATTGTCTCTATTGCAAGCTTCCTGCTTTTTTCCTTAGTTTTGTTTCTTCCTTTCTAAGTGGATCAATTGGTGTGTCTTTTAAAGGCATTTTAAAAACATGCTAAGTTCTCTTGGAGTTTGGACAGTTTAGAAAATCTTGCTTTTCCCACCCTGACTCAGCATTTATTTGACACTATTTCCTCCTCTACTAAGTGTTTAGCCCGAATCTTGTCATGGCCTTTCCAGTTTTTTTCAAAAGGAACAATTTTCCACCAGTTGTTCAGAAGCACATGCTGGGTTAGAGGCTGGTAGTTTTTTTTTCCCTGTGCAAAATGGTAAATGTTCCTGAAATACTAAAGAATGCTTCTGGAGTTGGTATTTTTTTTTCTACAAGAAATTAAGCAGCACCTGTTGTTTGTTTTATTTTTAATATTTTACCTCACCCCTGTTAGAAAGCAGCCTACTTTCTGAATTCAATTTATGTTCTCTAAGCAAATTCTTAGATTTAATTGTTGGATTTCTGTGCACCTTTGAACCTGCTGAGAGAGTTACGGTATGTTGTCCTCTGGTATAAGTTCTCCTCCCCACCTTTGAACTCAGGAAAAATAGATTTCTCTCAATTCAGACAGAAGATATATTTGTACCAGGCTGGTTATCCATGATATTACCAACTCACCTGTGTCCCTTTCCTTGGAGTAATATTTTTCAGCTTTCTCATTTGTTATTTCTGAAATAGATGTTTCTTCTTTGTGTGCACATTGAGCATGAAGCAAATTGAAGATGAAATCTAATTTATCCTTGAATATTGGTGAAAATAGCTGTATCAGTAGCTAGCTAGAATATTCTGGCAAACTCTTGAAAAAGATTCCTTTAGATTGCTCTGATGGCTCAGCTTTTGATAGAACTACTTCATTTTTTAGAACAGCACTGAAAAATAGTGCTGTTAATGACAATTTAACTGAAAAATCTCAGCTGGCTTATTTGGAAAGAAGAATTGGTAGCATATTAGTATTTCTTCATGCAAGTAAAATGCAATTTGGAAACTCAATAGCTTTATTTTCCATGTCTTTCTCCCACTGTTAATAGTTAATTTTGTCCTAGGTGGGTACTATAAACTTGTTCCTGCAGGGCAAGTTCTGTAATGCTGCTCAAGAGCATGGTGGCAATCCAGGAATCCACTTCTATACTCTAAACTCCAGTGAAATGCTGGAAGCACAATTGAGCATACAACATAAGTTGCACTGCCACTTTCCCTGTTGCATAAAGGTGATTCAGGAAGGTTGATATAACTTGCATATGCCATCCGCTTGTATGCCATACAAGTTAAATGGAATTCTGCTCATTTTCAGAACAGCAAGTAGAATATCGATTGTTTCCCCCATAAGAAGGGATAATAAAAATAATCAGAGGCCAATTATTTTGAGGTCATACTTGTCCACAATAAGTCACTGTACATTCTTATTCAGTCCATGAACTTGGGGAGAGCAGAAGGATGTCTTCATATTAGTATTATTAAATAATAATATTATATAATAATATTGTATAATATTAACATGATTAAATAATACTATTTAATTCATATCATCTATTGACCCCGATGGATAATGTGCATATTTCTTAAAAAACTCTCCTGTACTGAACCCCTAAGCATTATATATGAGATATCATTCAGAACCAGCTCCTTACCAAACCTATGGTCCTTAGCTATGGTCATCNAGTCATGGAATCAATCATTAACCAATTCATCACCCTCCACTTAAAGTCAAACAACCTACTCTCCAAAAAACAATTTGATTTCAGGAAAAAATTGTCCTGCAATCTTCAACTACTACACTACAAAAACATATGGACTTAACCAGGGTAAAGCTATAGACACAATTTACATAAACTTCTGCAAAACCTTTGATTCAGTCGTACATGACAAACTACTGTTAAAATTAAACTCTTACAGTATTTCCGGATCCCTTCATAAGCGGATTATTGCGTTCCTGTCAAACAGGCAACAAATAGTAAAAATAGGGAGTGTTATATCAAACCCTGCTCCAGTTCACAACAGTGTCCCCCAAGGGAGCATTCTAGGACTCACACTCTTTATAATCTATATAAATGACCTTTGCGATCACCTTATAAGCAACTGCGTCCTCTTTGCAGATGACATAAAACTATTCAACACCACTGACAATGCTGCTGTCCTTCAAAGTGATTTTGATTATGTGTCTGAATGGTCAAATAATTGGCAACTCCAAATCTCAACCAACAAATGCTTTGTCCTACACTTTGATAAAAAAAGAAAAATCAATACAACAAATACAGACTAGGTGGATAAGACCTAATTGACGATCCTTACTTTGTCAAGGACCTTGGAGTCTCATATCATATGATCTAAGCACCAGAGCTTACTGTAACAGCATTGCCAAAAAGGCATTAAGAGTTGTAAATCTAATCGTATGAAGCTTCTCCTCCGGAAATATTGAATTGCTAATTAGAGCATACAAAACTTTTGCTAGACCAACACTTGAATACAGCTAATCAGTCTGGAATCTGCACTGTATATCACATTAATACAATTGAGTGAGTCCAGAAGTATTTCACGAGAAATGTACTACACTCGTCTGCTCGCAACAGAATACCCTATATCAGGAGTCTCCAACCTTGGCAACTTTAAATCTGGAGGACTTCAATTCTCAGAATTCTCCAGCCAGCTACCATCCCTGTCCTATTGTCCCCATTTATTCGTACATATTTCCTGTATTCTTACTTATGTTTATACTTATATCTATTATCTTGTAAGCAACTGACAAATAAATAAATAAGACTCAATGGGACTTCAAAAGAACAGAAGAAAACCGTGCTACTGACTCATCACAAATTGGGTTTTTCAACCAAAGCTAAAACAGCAGGCATTTATCTAATGTTCTTTCCTGTCCATGACAACATTATTGCTTTCATTGATCGATGTCCTATATTCTTTTACTGGATTAAAAAAAAGAAGAGAAAAGTTAGATTCTAAAATTTATTAAAAATTTACTAAAATAAAAATATTTTTAGTTACTCACACCATCACACGTTGCATTAAAATGCACTATCAATCCACAGATTACAAATACTAAAAAGTTGATAAGGCCTATCATGGGATTTTTATGTATATTTTCCTCCTTCATTTAAGACTGCTTGTTGCTAGGTTTCACAAATTGACTAAGAGAAGAGGGGAAAACATCAGGCTTGTCAATTTGAGCTGATCTGCCCTTCTAAAGGTGCAGCAGAGTCCTGATTTTCAGTTCCTGCTTCAATTTAAATAACTCAGTCCCATGCTTTCTTTTACTTATAATCCAAAGGTTTACTCAGAAGAAAGCCACAGTAAGTTTTAAGTTGCTCCTCAAATAAATTTGCAAACACAAGCAAAAAAAAAAAACCATGATGTGGCTCCTGCCTCAGTTTTTGAGGTTTCATGCATTTGGCTTCCCAAAAGTGAGGTTTTGACAACCATGGCTGACTGGAGAACTAAAATTGAGGAGAAATTTCCTGACAATGGGAAGACTCAACCAATGAAACAGCTTTCCTTCAGAAGTTGTAGGTGCTCCAACACTGGAAGCTTTTAAGAAGAGACTGGACACCCACTTGTTTGAAATGGTATAGACTAACTACTAGAAGATCTCCAACCTCACTTCAGACCCTGTTATTCTGATATCCTGCTGAGCTACCATTTCCTTTAAATTGTCTTCTCAGATTTCTATTCTATTCTATTTTTGATGCATACTTTGTGTTTAATGGGTGAAAGAGACAAAGATCTGTACTGCAAATTATATAGGTAGAAAGTTTGAACTGCTATATGTTCAAACTGTTCCTCACTATAGTGTTATAACAGGTTTGTATGTATGTGTGCTATATTACATTGAATTCTTGGTCCAAGCCATAGATTGGCAAATTGCTCCCTGATCCAAATACACACGAACACATATGTACAAATATGTTATTATTCATCAGACCAAATCAATCCACTGTAGAAAGGACAGTGAGACAATTCCTCTTCACTGAATTTTATGTCGATTTGGATGCCGCCTGATGGAACTCTGGGTGGTTTATAAAAACAATAAAACAAAAAAGGACATGTTCAAAACAAATAACCCAATGTATCAAAATAATACTAACAGAGATACAACAACCATCACAACCCTAAGCCTGGGAACAGAGCCAGATTCTCAGTGACTCATGGATTGGCTGCAGGGTGAAAGCTCTCCTGATCTCCAGAGACAGACTATTCCAGAGGGCAAGTGCTGTGGGAGACATAGTTCTTAGGTCCTGACAGATGACATTTCTTTAATTAAAGGAACCAGAAGTGTGCCTACTCTGCTCAGTTTTGCTGGACAGGCTGAAACCTTCAAATAACTAGGCTCCCTGCCATGAAAGGCTTTATAGATGATAAAGAGCAGTTTGAATTACGTCAAAAGCAAATTTAACCAGTTAGCTCACAAAACAGTTATGACACATGAGCAAGATATGGCACATTCACTACATTCTGGACCACTTAGAAGTTACAAGTGGTCCAAATGCAGAGTTGTTTGCAATAGTCCATCCTTAAAGTAATTAGAATGCACATAATTATCTGAAGGGAATGAGTGTACCTGATGGATCTGGGCATCCTGGCCATAGCTGTCATCTGCTTCTCAAACAGGAGTTGTAATCTAGGATAATTCCCAGTTTGCATCCTAGTCTTGAATGGGAGAGTGAAACCTATCCAAGACCAAAGTTGCAAATCTCCAGGTACATAGGACATGAAAGAAAGAAAAAACCCACAGCCACTCAGTCTTATTAAGACTGATCCTGAGTCTGTTCCTTCCCATCCAGACTCAAACAGCTTTCAAGCACTTTTAAGGTCATTGACAGCATCAGCTGAATGGCCCAGGATTGAAATGTACAATTGGCTATCATCTGCATACTGATGAGCCTAGACTGCAAATTAATCATCTCACTCAATGTTTTTGTGTAGATGTTAAACAGGAGGAATAAGAGTATTGAACCCTGAAACATCCCCAAAGTGAGGAGCTGGAGACATGGCCTCTCTATCCAACTTGCTTCTTCTACCCAACACTGTCTAGAACTCACCACATAGGAAATAGGAGAATCACTATAATCCAATGCCCTGCATTCCCAAGCCCTGCATCATAACCAGAAGCAAAATATGATCATCATATCAAAAGCCACTGAGGGATCAGGACCATAACTATTATTTTGGTCCATCACACAATCAGCCAGATATTTAGACTGGATCTGTTATTTTTGATCACCTATTGAGTCCTTCTCAAGGACCTTGGATAGGCAGATGTTTCATGGTGTTAAAAGTCATTGGATGTAAGCTGTTCCAAATAAAGCTGCCTTTTGCAATTGATTGATGGTGATTTTTGTTAATGCTGTCTGCTTGTTCAAATGTTGTTTCAGATGTTTTGGGATTGCATTCAAGGCACTTATAACCGTTGGTACTGTCTTTACTCCCCCCCTTCCATTCAATTGGTTCTATTCTCAGAGATTGGGTGGAGAAATCCCTTCAGTTTTCTTGACAAAGTTTTTCAGAAGTGGTTTGTCATTGCCTTCTTCTTAGGGATGAGAAAATGTGAGTGGCCTAAGCTTCATGCCTAGGGCAAGAGTAGAACTCGTTTCCCAGTTTCTAGGCTAATGCCTTAATCAGTGGACTCCAACCTTTCCAGGGAAGATAAATATGCTGGAATTTTTAGATCACTAATGCTTTCATCTCAATAAAACTTTTTAAGATTCATGCTTGGCAAAATAATTTCTTTCAGTTCAAACAGCCACCAAAAAGGTGATAAGGTCTTCTCCAAAACTGGGACTGTCTTACCAAACCTAGAATGTCTGTCCACCCATTGTCTTCCCATTGGGAAGGCTGTATCATATCAGACACAGCAACTTTAATCTCTTCTTACTTGCTTATATATGAGATATTTGGAAGAACAACTTGACTCTGCAAGTCACAAGTTTCAGTTGAGATATATCTAGCTTAAGGGAGATCTGTATTTTAATCTGCTTTTGCTGTTGTGCACCCTAATGTTATCTTATGTGAGTGTTAAAATTGGGTTCAGAGGTATCCATGATTAAACAGGCTCAGCCCATGTTGTGCAGTTGATGTGCAGTTCTTCTTGGAGAAGTCAGAATGGGAGCTGCTGAACATGTGATAATATGCTAAAAACCAATTGCAAAGTTTTTTGGAAAATCAGTAGCATTTTACCACTTGTTAATTTTTATTTGGAACGGAAAAAGGGGATTTGAGACTGAATCCATCCCAAAGAGTTGATCATCACAGCCTGCAGACATTTTGTGATTTGGACAGGCAGTCTGTTCACCTGGGAAGATCTTGTTTAATGTGTGAAATCGAATAGCTTCACACTATTCATGTAAAGTACTGCTACCAGTCATAAATCATTTTTGTCAATTATCAAAGTGTATCAGTATGCTTTTAGTTAACATTTTAACCATAGATAAATGATAAGAATAATTGAACCATTTACCAGCCTTTGTGGAATTCAAATGTCTCACTTGTTACCTCACTTGGAATACAGTCATATTAAATAAATTTAGGATGCCTATTTTAAATACTGTGGCTGATCCTACCAGAATTTTTTAGGTTTTTAATAGGCAAAAGGGGAGGAAGAGGAGGAGGAGGAAGAGAAAGAAGAGGAAGAAGTGGAGGAGAAGGGCATTACAAATGTAAGAAAGTGGTGTTTGGAAGACTCTTGAAATCTTGAATATGCCTGTAACCCAGGCAGCAATATAGCATTGGCTAAATGATAGGAAATATACAGTTGAAAAAAAGTTAGCTAGAGTCCTCCTTAGTGTGCAACTTTTTCTGGTGCACTGATTTTATTTTCTAAGGAAAAGTCCTTATTTTTGCTGCATCCCAATTGCTACTTACTACATACTAGACACAGAATTTGTTTCTTTAATGAGAAGTAAAAGGATTTATTCGATGCCCCATCTTCAAGATAGCATGATATACCCAAGTACAATTGATGTTGATGTCTATGTTCTCATTTAATATTCAGTTTCAATTTTTGAGTTATTATTTCCCCCTAATATATTCACAAAGCCCTTTGAACATTATCAAGATCTGCCAGTATTAACTTTGGGATCAGTACTCCTGACATTACTGCTAGGTAGAATCAGCAGAAAATTTTGTATTATATAATGGCAGCAATTTGTCAGTTATTTGTTTTGGATTTATTTTTACTATAGGCGGCCTGCCTCTCAGGCACCATAAAACTCACTTGGTCTTGTGTGTTGTGCACTTTGACTTAAAGATGAGGCCAGCTGTTTCACATCACCCAGGAAAGTGTTTGAGGCAGATTTTGATTGGTTTGTTTATGGTTCTCTACTCCTTGGTACCAGTTTATAAGGGACAGAAATCTGTTCAAATCAAATACCTGAAACAAATGTGATGATTACATCCAATTTGTATACTGCTACACAGCTGGTATCTAAAAAACAAAAATACCCAAAATGTTTTAGTGGATAGTGCTTTCGTTCACCAGTATTTAGTTGGAAGTCAGCTTTTCTTCACATTCTTCATTCTATAACGAGGATGTCAAACTTGCATCATCATGGTGGCATCACGTGATATATCGGGACTTCCCCCCATTCACTAAACCAGGCATGGGCATGACCAGCACATAACACATCTGGCCTGTGGGCCGGGAGTTTGACAGCCCTATTCAATAACCTCCTCTTTGCTCTTTGTGACCTTCCTCCCTCTGTTAAGTATGTTCAGTACTCAGTTATTTGGAAAGGGCTTCAGATTTTTTTTCTAATAATATTCATAAATTTTTGATTCCCCTAAGCAGACAGATGTTATCTCTTGGATGAAAGTGGTGCCATTTTGGCCATGTGAGAGCTGGCATGGAGAAGTGAGAGAGCATTTTTAAAAAATATCAAATGTAGTTTCAGCCACTTATCATTTACTTGATTCCTTGAACTCTCTCCCTTAAGGCCCTGTCACACTGCCCAACGGATGCAAAATGTTTGTAAAAAGGACACAACGGACAAGCAAAATGTTCCATCCGTTGTTATCTGCTCTCAAAAGGGGCAAAAATTTGCAATTCGTAAGAGCCTGTATACTGGCAGCCAAGTCAAAACAAGGGCCTGTGAAAATATCGACAGACCCCTCACATCCAGGACATAAAGCCCCTGTCACACTGTACCAACGCGATGGAAAGAGGATGTAAAAACGGAGAAAAACCACTTGCCATCCGTTTGGTTAATGGCGATGCTTCCGTTCTGTACTCACTGCCTCCGTTTTGGCTTCCTCTCTATCTGTCCAGCATACGCGTCTATTGACATTTATCCGCTCAGAAAGGTTTTGAGCTGCTCAAAACTTTTGAGAGCGCGAAAATGTATCCAATGCAGCCATTCTGCATCCTCTAGGCATATGGGGGACATTCCGTTTCTGCATCAATTACGCATCTGCTATATTCCGCTAGGCATCCGCTTCGCATCCCGCCACAACTCAAATCCGTTCCAGCTGGTAAACGAGACGCAGGGAGAAGCGGAACGGACATGTAGGGCATTAGTAGCACGGACGGGAAAGGATGAAAGCGGAATGCAAGCTAGGGGGGGGGGGGGGGTGCATTTCGCGTTCATGCGCCTTACGCCATCTGGCTCTGGCATCCTTACGCATCCGCTCTGCCATCCGCTCTGCATCCACTCTGGCATCCTCTACGCATCCTCTACGCATTTCTTCTACAGCATTCCGTCTTGCATCCTCTACGCATCCGCTATTCCATTCCGCTCTGCGTCCTCCCCTTGCCGTCCGTTCCTTTCTGTTGTTATCCGCTCTGCTTATCGCAAATGTTTTGGGCCCGCTTTTGAGAGCGGATAACAACGTGATGGAACATTGGAAAATTTGCTCGTCCGCTGTGTCCTTTTTACATACGTTTTGCATCCATCGGGCGATGTGACCTGGCCTGAGTACTTGGGAGTAGTGGGAAATGGTTTCCTAGTCTGAAACATTTAGATTTTCCAAACAGGAGGGCTTCTTTCAGTAAGAGGGAGGAATGACATAGAGTTGGAACTGCAGGACTATTCTCATTCAAGAACTCCTTTTTATGTGCAAGAAGTAAAACTGAATGGCTCTGGTGCCAAAGTATGACAGGATAACCTATTGGGGGCTATTGGGGCCAATACTGTCTATATATAGATACTTCTTGACTCAAGGGCAGGAGGAAGAGTTCCAGGACACTCTTCCTCATTAGTTTCTCCTCAGATGACTTTCATTGACAAAAAACACCATATCCACTGATATAAAAAGCTGCTGGAAGGGAAATACTTTTGTATGACTTACTTTGGGCTCCTTCCACTTTCAAGGAAGCAAGCTGCCATGCAATTTGCACCTGTCTCTCAACTTTGCCAAACAATTTGCCAAATGTAGATTGCCACAAGTGGCATTTTAAAGCAGAGGCTATTTATTTTACTGACAATGAAATGTTTTACAAAAAGAGGGACTTTTCTGGCCCTGCAATAAGTATTATGTTTCAATGTGTATATATAGATCACTCAGGTAAAAGTGGCTTGCGCTCCCCATCTATACTTGTTCCTTCCCTTCTTCTTGCTCCATTCTTTGTAACCTGCACAATTATGGGAAGTGGGAAATAAGATCACATTAGCTGAATGATCTTCAAACATGGCAAGTTTAAGACTTGTGGACTTCAACTCCCAGAATTTCTGAGCTAGCATGACTGAAGGAGGAATTCTGGGAGTTGAAGTCCACAAGTCTTAAAGATGTCAAGTTTGAAGACCCCTGCATTAGCTAATCCTGCCCTTATCATGCCCACCAGCTCAGCATCATACCCTCTGCACTTCTGATTATTCATATGCTGGGGAGAAGACAAAATGCAGATGGTGGGGGGGGGGAATCATATAAGACTGAATCACAAACTCCAAGGACAATCAATATTCTTGGCACCAGAAGGTCTACAGCCACTTTTCCTCTGGAAATCTTCTCACCAACACCTGGATTCAAGTGGGGCCAGGCCGAAATGGAGGTGATGGAAGGGCCAGCTGACATGGCCATGTTTTCTTTGTTTTACCATTGTATTCATCCAAATAATTATTCCTGAATACAGCTCAGACTGTTTCCTGATCCATGTTGTACCAGATTAGTGGAAGTTGAAACAAAACTGTCAAAAAGAACTGCAGTAACCAACAGGGTTGATTTTTGAGTTTAGAAATCAGGTATTTAAGAAAAACAGAAGGCAGAGCCTGCTGGGCTTTGTGGAAGCAGAAAAGTGTTTTCTTCCTATAGAGGGAAGAATGTCTTGCATTCTAAGGCAAGAAAATACATGCAATGTCCACCCTCATCTCCACTGCACCTGCAAACAGTCACCTACTGTTGTTCTTAGTCCAACATACTTGAATTGAGGGCTTTTTCATGGCACTGTGTGAAACCTTGTGTGCATGAGCAGGAACTAGGAATTCAAATATGGGTGCTTGGTAAAATTGATCCTGAGATCTGCTGGCAGCTTACTCAAGAGTCATCCTAACCTAAATAAATTCAGCAGAATTTTTTTCTCTACATTCTTACATCATCTTTCATTCAAAAGGCTTTTAGAAATATTCACAAAAACAACATGGTCCCTGGCCACCTTAACAAACCCTCTTGCCCTCAGTTGAAGAGCTGCTCCTTTCTAAACTAAGTTAAGGCATGAGCTCAAGTCAGTTAAGAGAGTGAAAGCCATGAACTGAATTAGAGTACATATGCACAACTAACTGATTGATTGATTGACTGATTATATGCCATCAAGTTGTATAGATCTGTTTTCTCCATGACATTCATCCCTAATCTGTTCTTTCAAGTCTCCCAACAGTGCACCCATTTTCTCTGTAACTATGTTGACCCCCCCTCCCTTGCTGCTGGTCATCTCCTTCTTTTTCCTTCTATCTTTCCCAGCAGTGGAGTCTTCTCTAGAGAGCTTGATCTTCTCATAATCTGTCTGAAGTAGGATAATTCAAGTCTGATCATATTTGCCTTGAGTGAGAACTTTGGGTGATCTGTTTGATAATCCATTTGTTGGTTTTCTTGGCTGTCCATGGTGCTCTCAAGAGTCTTCTTCAACATCAGCATTCAGAGCAGAGGTCTCTAAACTTGGCAACTTTAAGGCTTGTGGACTTCAACTTCCAGAATTCCCCAGCCAGCATAGCTTAAAGTTGCCAAGTTTGGGGACCCCTGATTCAGAGGTATCAAAACTGTTCCTGTCCTGCTCCCAGTGGTGCATTAACCATTAAGCAAACTAAGCACATGCTTAGGGCACCAGGCCCAAAGGGGGCACCACAAAAACTTTTATGTAGCCTAAGCTTGGCTTTGTTTGTACAGTATGTACAAAGGAAGGGGGGGGCACCAAGATTTGTCAGTCTTAGGGCACCAGTGAGCCTTAATCTGCCATTGCCTGCTCCTCCAAAGTCAAATATGTAAATTTCCTCCCAAACAAGCCTCAAGTTTCCCTTCACACAGAGCCATGCAAACTAGCTGAATTTGGCAGGCAGGCAGTCATACATTTTGATTGGAACAAGATGGAGACAATAAAAAGTAGGGCTTGGATTTAAATGGTTAAGGAAAAAAATAATGACTGCATCATACAGTATCCCAAAGTCCTTGAAATGCTGGAGACACTAGGCTGTTTACCCAAAATGGGACAAAGGAAAATTCTTCCAAGGGACCAGGTTAATTCAGACTGGATGCTTGGGTGATCCTTCACAGCCTCTAAATGTCATTTAATCTAGTTCAAAGTTCACTAAAACAAAATGAAGATTTCCCCAAAGGTGCTTTGTCAAAAGGCAGCTGGACTTTATTTTTCCTTGAAGATGGACTTCTCATCCAAGAAGCTTCATCAGATCTGACTGAAAAAATACTTTTGGGATCACCATGACCTGGATGACTGAGAATCTCCATAGACATATCTTGTTTTTTCCAATACCATCCCTAATAAACTAACCCTGCTTCATGTAGCTCTTTACCCATACTTTTTGTGCAGCATTCAACAAGGAGGATTTTAACAAGAATAACTAATAGATAATATTTAAAAGAGGACATAATAAAAAAGTAATGTTTTGACTACATTCATATGTTGATGCATGCTTAGTCCATTGAATGTTCTCATTTCACATAGCCTCCTGAAACATACATTATAAACAGTAGCTGTTTTCCACACATATTTATTATATGTCTATCCTATCTCAAGGTAGTGCACACAACAACACTCTCCCCCCCAAAAAAGCAGCCTTGTGAGGTATGTTGGGCTGAAAGAGAGCAACTAGTCTCATATCACCCATGCAGCTTCCACAGCTCTGGGTGGACTTGAATGTGGGTCCCACACTTAGTCAGCTCCTTAGCAGCTACACCACTTTGGTCTTTTCTTATGCAACCATCCCACTTCCTTTATAACATGTTAAGGTTTTGTGGAGATGAGATGCTCATTTATAAACCTATGTTTTTTATGGCTTCTCTCTCTTTTGATGCAGAGACAGACACAAAGAGCTAATCTGGAAGAGAGAACAACTGCTCTCCCTTTGACTGATGATCTGATCTTTGTTTAAGATTAACAGAGTTGGAAGGGACCTTGTAGATCTTCTAGTCCAAACCCCATCCATCCAAGCAGGAGACCCTATACCATTTCTGACAAATGGCAGTCCAATCTTTTCTGGAAAGCCACCAGTAATGAAGCTCCTCCAACTTCCAAGGGCAAGCTGTTCCATTGGTTGATTGTTCTGTCAGAAAATTTCTCCTTATTTCTAGGTTGAATCTTTCCTTGTTCACTTTCCATCCATTATTCCTTGTCTGGCCTTCAAGTGTTTTAGAAAATAGCTTGACCCCTTCGTCTTTGTGGTAGCCCCTCAAATATTGGAAGATTGCTATCATGTCTCCCCTTGTCCTTTTCTTCACTAGACTAGCCATGCCCAGTTCCTGTAACTGTTCTTTATATGATGAGCTGTCCTTGGTTTGTGTCAACAATTCTGAAATTTGATTGAGGTAAATAATAAACAAATAAAATTAAAAATAACAACTGGTATTTTGTATAGTCATTTCAACTTCTGCAGAAGTTGAAAACTATATATTTTTGGCAACTGCTTTTTGTTGCAAAAAAAATGATTGCTTTCAAAATTGGCTCAATTTTGAATTAGTAACACAAATCAATGCATTAAAACATTCTTCCAATTTCAGTGCATTGAATGCTAGCACCAGGAGCTGACTCTTCGGAAGTCTCACTCTCTGTGTTTATATTTTAAACTAAGGTCAGCTTGTATATATGCCAGATGTGAGCTTTGTATTATAATTTCTGTTTGGGTATATAAGCGCTGGGTTTTTTTAATTGAATACTACTTAGTTTTTACACTTTACTGCAGTGTCTTCTGATGATACTGCAGCATAGAGAAATTATATGGAAGCAAGGTAAGCCAATTCTAGTAATTAAAAATACTGAGATTATTTCCTCCTCTCTTTCCTCTCCCTCCCTCTCTTCTCTCTCTTCTCCCTCTCTCTCACAGACAATACTATAAGAAATGAGAATTTTCCTAATTTCCTGAAGCATCTTTATTGCACGCTGTATAGTGGTATGCCAGACAGAGTTAAAGAAAAATTGAAATTTTTCAAGTACATTATATTTTAGTAATCTTACTTGTGAGATTTCATGAGAAAACAATGGATTTTCATTTATTTATATTGTTTATAAGACTTGGAACCTGTTTCACTTGAAGGCAATTCTAAGTGGTGTTCAATTAATGATCCCTTGTTAGAAGACCTGAAAATATTTAATGACTGATCATCATGGAATGATTGTCTATGTGATCATCATTTTGATGATGATCAATTAATCAATTAATCAATTAATCAGTCAATCGATCAGAACTCTGATTATGCTTTTATGATTCCAGACTTGCATGTTATATCAAAAAACATTTGGATCATCAAGGATAGATATGATTCCAAAAGAATTGTTTGCAATTTAGGCTCTCAAATCAAAACAGAATTAGGTGCAGTCCTCATGTCATGGATCCTTTCTCAAAATATGTTGTCTGCCTCCTGCCCAGAATTCTAGCTTCCCTAAAATGGTGATTTTCTTTTAGCAGAACTCTGATCACACTCCAGATTCATGGATACATCAATGTAATTTGCTGGATTACTTTCTGCTTTTTAAAAAACATTTGAATCTAGAAACACTGTGAGGGAATTTCCTGATTGTCTTGTCCAAGTACCAATCAGATTTAACCCAATTTATTTGGAAGTAAGGGCAGGGATCAGCCAAGGCTAGCCAAATGCCACATTTTTGTGCAAAATTTTTGCAAAACTAAACACACACACACACAACATATACTGAATGAGGTTCTTTCCATTCCATTTGTATAGCCTCCCACTTGCAGACATTTTCCTTCTCATTTCAGACAGCAAGTCTCACCTCCTATCTTACCAACAAAGTCAAAGTGAAATCTACAGATCTGTTCTCTGCTATGCACCTTAGTAACTCCACCCCCATCATTACTTCAAACATAGCTATGAGCAAACCAATATTCCCCACCTACACATATATGAACATACTGCAATTACTTCCTTAGATACACATTAACCATTTTGCTTCTAGATGATTGACTCAAGCACAAACCAAGTGGATCTCAAGATCCTCTTAATGCTCAGTACTTTATATTATCTCACATTCCATTGGAAGCATCACAGCTCACTGATTCTGGTTGCACAATATCAGATTGTATCACTCAATAATTCTTTTCTTGCTGCCTGGAACTTCCACCTCACCCCATTTATATGCATATGTTGGCAAAATTACAAGTTTACACAATCATACATTCACCCACATCCACTCAACCACATTCTCAGTTGCCACCGTGACTAGTCTGGCTTTGTGAACTTGATATGTTTCTGGTAACCTTTGGCTCTGGCCCCTCTTTCTCAGCACTGAGGGATCTGTGCCTCTGCCATCCAGATACCTTTTCTCCCTTCCCCCATCCACTCACCTGAGACATTTGGGGGCGCAAATTGATTTCCCGAAGGTTGACAGCTTGAGGCATGAGATTGTTGAGAAGCTGGCAGAGGAGGACACCATCACGCAAGGCCTGGGCCAAATCACAGACCTGGGCCCCCTCCAAAGTCACCCTGTGGTTGGGCGGCAACACCCGGCACTGGATGAGCCATTGGGCGCACTGCTTCCACAGTTCCATCTCCTGCCACCCCCAAGTGGCTGCTTCAGTTGCTGGAAGAGCTGCTTTCCACTACCTTCCTTGCAGCTGGGAAAGACAATGAGAAGCCACCAGCTTCCTCTTCTGCAACTGACATCAGACCACAAAGACAAGGGCCAGAGTGGGGGCTGGGGAGCTTCCTCACCCCACCCCTGAGAAGGAGGGGCTGAAAAGGAGAAAAATGAGCTCAGCCCTTCCTCCTTGAAGAACATTACAGTAGGGTTGTTGTTGTTTTTGCAGGAAAATCTCCCTTTCCCATATATCCCTAGTGTTCAAAATCTCTTTTCTCTCATAGCAGCATCAGAAAAGTGTTGAGTTCACAGCCACTGGGATACAACATGAAGAGGAACATGTCACCTGCAGATTCTTAAGTCTAAGGCAGACTTTTGTTGAATTTCTTTTGTTCAGAAAATCCTTCAATTTGTCAGATAAAATAAAAGTAACAGCAAAGAGGAAATAGCCAAACAAAGCCACAAGAAGCAATGAATTGTAAAAAAAAAAAAAAAGCAGTTTAACAACAACACGAAATTGTACCATTTTGTGAGTCTCTTGGCTAATACTAACTTTTGAATAACTCCCACTGTGGAAACTCTTTCTTGGGTTCCTCTAATATAGACTATTCCTCTAGAACATCTTTAGTTAGTTGGACTGTTGGGATAAAATGTTAGTTGGGAAAAAATATAATAATGTCAAACATTATCTTTTATTAGGAAGATTGTGTTACGCCAGCTTATTTCTGGGAAATGTCATTCTGATATGTTATTATAGGGTAATTTAGATCTTGGAATTAATTAAGAATCTATTATATGGAAAAGGTTGATGCAAGACAGGATTTATATTTTGGGTTAATTAGTAGAGAAAAATGATTACTTTATATCATTTTTCATTTTAAATACCTAATATTATGTGTTTAGACTCTTTCAGTAATAGTGATTTAGACAAATGCTGTTACTGGTAATACAGGTAATCTTAGCTTGTAACCAATTGTTTAATGACAGCACAAAGTTATGATGGCACTGAAAAAAAGTGTCTTAAGACCATTTCTCATAGGTATGACTGTTGCAGTACTCCCATAATCACATGCTCAGACTTCAGGTGCTTGTGCAACCAGTATGTATTTACAAGGGCTGCAGTGACTCTTGGGGCCCTGGGGTTGGTCATGAGCAGCCTTCCTAGGTAGTTTCTGATAAGCAAAGTCAATGGGGGAACCCATTTAACAACCTCACGATTCATTTAACAGTCATGGCAAAAAAAAGAGGTTGTAAAATAGGGCATGACTCACTTAAAAACTGACTCACATGACTCACTTAAAAACTGCCTTGCTTAGCAACAGAAATTTTGGGCTCAATGGTGGTCATAAGTCAAGGCTTATCTGTAATCCATTAGGCAACAAAAGCTTTCCAAGTTTTGAAACACTCTGTTAGAAATGATCATTAAGTCCTTATAAAATTCTGTGTGTGATGAATCGATTTAACAGATAACAGATCATCAGAGTTGGAAGGGACCTTGTAGGTCATCTAGTCCAACTCCTGCCCAAGCAGGAGGCCCTACACCATTTCTTACAAATGGCAGTCCAATCTCTTCTTGAAAGTCTCAAGTGATGATGCTCTCACAACTTCCAAGAGCAAGCTGTTCCATTGGTTGATTGTGCTCACTGTCAGAAAATTTCTCCTTATTTCCAGCTTAAATCTCTCCTTCTTCAGTTTCCATCCATTATTCCTTGTCTGGCCTTCAGATGCCTTGGAAAATAGATTGACCCCTTCCTCTCTGTGGCAGCCCCTCAAATATTGCAAGACTGCTATCATTTCTCCCCAGTCCTTCTCTTCACTAAACTAGCCAAGCTCAGTTCCTCTAACCATTCTTCATAAGCCTTAGTCTCCAGTGCCCTAATCATCCTGGTTGCTCTTCTCTGTACTTTTTCTGGAGTCTCAACATCTTTTTTATAGTTGGTGACCAAAACTGGATGCAGTACTCTAGGTTTGGTCTTACTAAGGTTTTATAGAGTGGTATTAGTACCTCACTTGATCTCGATTGTTTTCCTCTGTTAATGCAATTTAGGATTACATTGGGTTTTTTGACTGCTGCTGCACACTGCTGGCTGATATTTAGCTGGTTGTCCACTGAGATTTGATATGTCAACTTTAACAAATGAATGGAATAAAGAATTAGACATTCTTATTTTGTTCAGAAAGTAGGAAAAGGGTATTTATACTGTTCCCAAAAATGAAAGTAGATCTTAGATTCAACAAATAATAATGTTTTGGACTTACTGCGAGCGTCACTTGTTATAAATACTTAGCACAGGAAATACATTATAAATTATACTGGTTAATATTTTCCCTGTGTTTTATTTAAAACCAGACAACCTATGACCCACTGGGTCATCATTTCAGAAACATTTCCTCACCCAGATTCCTCAATGCCCAGCAGTGGCAGAAATTCTAATATACTTCTAAAGTTTTTAAAAATTCAGTGATATATTCAGATATCTGCCCTGAAAATAGTCTATGTTGAACCATACAGCACAGTCAAACATCCAGAGTTAACGACAGGAAAGTTTTTATTACATTTTGTATTATGTCATGAAATGTTTTATGATAATTTTTATGTCATAAGATGTTGTAAGAAATTTTCCAAATTTCAATTCCATAGGAGTCATTGGTTTCTGTATTTGGACACATTCTGAAAGTTAGCTCATTTGAAGTGCCATGGTTTAAAAATAGTTGCTCTATGCTGCACCATTTCACCCAGTTAAAGGTTGCACACAGACAAACATGAGAGTTTTAGTAATACATAGATTGTTGTCAGATTTTGGTTAGCAAGATAAAATGCATTCAAATCCTGGCCCATCCACATGGTCTCCTCACCAATCTATGCCTTGTGAACTTAGAAAAAACAGCTGCGATTGATGTCAATATAACTTTTATTTCTAAAACTAATTGGTATTTGGGGAATGAGAATATTGACTACTTCTATAAAAGTCTCTTCTGTTGTATAGCAATTTGTTTATTAAGACAATTTGGCTTCAATCAGACTGTTTCTCTAAATCTAATTACTACAGAGAGGGATAAAGGACACAAAGCCCCAGACTGGATCTAAATGGTTTTTGAGCTACGTTCCAGGATGCTGAGGAGAAAAACTGTACAGGGAATACTGTACAGGGCTTGGATTATGACGACTGAACCATATTGTTCAGAACAGGAAGAACTTCAAATCATTCTCAACTCTTAATGGCATTCATGTTGTTTTGTTGGCAACACCAAGGAAGTGGTGCTTCTCATGTGTTCTTCTGTGATGCTTCTTCCATTCCTCATGTATCCTTAGCTCTGAGCTTTCTGGTGTTTTCCCATCCAGACAATGACTAAGTCTAACCCTCCTGCATTTTTCAGAATCAGTATCTTTGAGTATTTAGGGAAAGAATTTTGAGGAATATTCCACAGGAAAACAAGGACAAATAGGCTGAAAAACAGGGCAGTAGCTATCCCAGGGCAGTAGCTCTGTTGAATGCTGCTGTATAGTGCAGTGTTGGTGTGGTGTCAGAGGTTTTCGGTTCAATGTGTGAAGGGTGAAGGGTGAATTTGTGTTTATTTTCATGGTCATGGTCATGATGTGCACTGAAAATGGTGTTTGATTTTGTTATATGAGGTGCAATGACAATAAAGTAAACTAAACTAAACTAAATATTGAATATGGAAGGTTATTTTTTTTTAAAAGTTTATGCTTGTATTTTCTTGGACTTGATGGTTTGGAGGCAGGACCAGCCATGTTAACTAACCAGATAGACTCTTTCCAAGTTTGCCAAATTATCCCATGAACTTAGTGCTCTTTCTTCTCAGCTAACATTTATCAATAGAAAATAATGCATAAAATGTCATTTATACCCAGACCCTTATTTGATGGCTTTCCCAAAATTGTAAAAGAAACATCTTCACACTTGCAAAAAGACAAGTCCAAAATAATTCTGAACTAGCAGAATAGATCAAACTACTAAACTTTTTTACTGTGATAGTTTTGAAATGCAAATATTCAAGTAGTCTGGGATTATCACATTTACATATTGGCATGGCTGAGTAAACTTGACCTCACCGAGGAAATGCAAGAATTCTATTACCATTTGGCTGCTTTAACTTCATTTACTCTATTGCTAACCTCTTCTTCTTCCTGAAGTCGGATGAGACGAATCTGCTCTTTCTGTAGAAATCAGGCTTTTCAGTTTTCTGGATCAAGGGTCTGGGTAGAAGACCCAGGCTCCAAGTGGCAGAATAGCTGCCATCTGGTGCATGGCAAAAAACAGGAAAGGAAAACTGGTCTTCCGCCACTATGCTCCTTCATCTTATGGCAGGTTACAAAAGCTCAAAAGGCACATGAGAGGAAAAAGGAGCAATTGACTAGTAAAATTATGAGAAGACAACTCCTTGAATCAGAAATAATAGAGATGTAAAAATAAACTCAATAATACATAAATATTTTAAAATATATTTGAATATAAATAGCTTGGGTTGGTAGTTGGGCTGTTGGTCTGAGTTCCGAGTTTGGCAATTTGATTGCAACCATTTTGGCACCATTCGAGGAGACATTGTCAGCGCATTTTTTATTGTGCTCGTCTGTCAGAGTGTTGCTCTTTAAATGCCTTTTTATGTGATGCAAATTAGTGTGCATGTTGTTTTTTTGGCTACTTCTGATCTGACTTCGGATTGTTTGATTGGCTAACTGTTGTTACTGAGGCATGGTCTTTGGTTTTAAGTATCATCTGATTTAAATTAGTGTTGTTTGTTCAGATGCTCTTTCTCTCTTTGATTTCGCCTGGGTTACAACTATAATCCTGGTTAGATCCAATTTGTGTCCTTCTGAATCTTCATGGATGGACATGAAGGATGTGGTTTTGGTCTGGCCTCTCCTGCAGTTCAGAACGGTTACATGAATTGGGTACGTCTAATGTAACCGTTCTTTGTAATTTTTAGTCTCCAGTCTCCTAGTCATCCTTGTTAGTTATGTCAGTTAGGAAGCATCATGAATCATGTATATGGCAAAAAATATGTCAGGAGAAAAAAAAAGAAAAAAACACTAATATTTGAACAAACTAAATAAATAATAAGTTGCCAGAAAAGATCTTTTTACAAGGGATCACAGGAGTGCTTGACTGCCAATGTTTTCGTGCTATCAAACAAAGATATAAGAAGCAATTTTTTCCAAAAGGACTTATCTGAAAGTATTGCGAATAAAATTTGGTCTTGATCTGAATGCTTGCTCATTGTCTAAGGTCAAGCTATTACTACAGAACTGGCAATGTTTTCAGGTTTACAGTTTAAAAGACAATAGTAATCATTTGTAATAGTTGAAAAGAAACATAAGATAAACATAACCCGAATTCAAGTAGACATAGCATTGTTGGTCATTTTTGAAAACATAGTGTCCACATAAAAGCTACAATTATTTTGTCAATCACTATCAATCTGCAACAAGGACAAACTACAAAGTGGGATCATTTCATCTGCCCTCCTGAATTACTAGCAGAGTACTTTTTGAGTATTTAAATTCCTGGATATCTTGTCCAAGAACCTAGTCATCTGACAAACGCATTCTTAAACATCAAGAATCCAAATAATATAACTTTCCATCGATGTCTTGCACTTGTGTATAGTATGTTTAGGGGTACTTGTTCATTATTCACGTGATTAGCTTGCTCAAAGCTTGAAGCAGCTCTTGCATGATGGAAATTGGATCACACAGTACTTCTGCAACAATGTTCCTCTGCTGAAATTCCTTAAAGGGTGCTTCCTCCTTTTTTGGAGTCCTTTGTTCTTTGTCAGCATTTTTTGGACAATATTAATGGATTTTTTTAAAGGACAGATTCAGAACTTCCTTGTTTTAACAAATAGCCCCATCAAGCACACAATCACATTAATAGAGATGAATTGTGTAATTCTATGCAAAGTGGATAGATAGTATGATAAAACAATATGGCTCCTTGATGAGGATTCTTTTATCAAACATTTATGTAACAGTGTGCTTATGTGCTTGAAAATGTATTTAGAATTGTCAAATATACCGTTTTTTGAATCTTGTGTTTAATATACCTTTGTATAATAAGAGAAAGTGTAAACAAAACATAACCCAGTATAGAATAAATGAAAAAGCTAGTCAGATAATAGATTTGGCTCAAAGACAGAAGTCAGTGGACTGGAAGAAAAGAAACTAATGCATAGGCTATGCCAAGTCATGATTTGCATGACTATGGTTTGTTGGATTAAACATAATTAATTGATATTATGAATGTTGTCTTGCCAACTGGAAGAATTCAGATATTCCTAATAAACATTAGCATGTGTATATTGTAGACTTAGAATCTACATTTCCATGAGGCTCTTTGTTATGAGAAATACACTGCCTCTTCCCTTTATTCTATGAAGAAAAAAAATTGCTTGTCTTCCAAAAGGCAAAAGCAGAACTGAAGGACTAGAGGGAAGCAAGGATGAAGCTAGGGTGTGTGGCTAACATTTTCCCACAGTCTCAGATTAAAGAATTTCCAGAAAAGAGGGAAATCCAAGAAAATGGCAGGGAGTTTTCTAGTTTCAGAAAGCCTGCTACAGTCAAATGAAAGGGGCAACTATAATAATCAAAAGTTGCATTAGTTCTTTAATTTCAGATTTATTGTGATTGTACTAAATCAAGTTTTATAGCCTTATTTCTATCTACAAACATATCTATGTACATAGCCTTATTTCTATCTACAAACATATCTATTATAACACTGAGTTTTCTGTCAGCCTTGAATCAAACTTCAAATTGTAATCAAGAAGATATTATGTTTATAATTTTTTTATGATTTGCATAATACCATTCCTTTATATCGATGACTTTTTTATTTGTAGCAGAGCTGTATCCCCCCTGTTATTCACTAGAGCATATCTTTTGCATTTGGATTTTCTAAAGTGTTGGCTATTCCCCCCCAGATTGGTATTGTCTCCAAATTTGATGCATTCTCCTAATTTGTAATCTACAGGTGAATAAAAGAATGAAAGGGGGAAAAATAAAATCTCAGCTGAAAAGAAAAAAATGAAATATTAACTCACAGTTACTATAAAATGTTATCAAAGAATAGTAGTTGTAATAGTACTGAAGAAAGCCCCTTCTTTCCTTTAAATTTTTTGTAGCTTTTGGGTTACAAGATACAGTTTATAATCCACATAGGGAAGTAAGAGAAATAGAAATATTTTGCTGCAGAAGCACATATCCTTGTGTTAAAAATTATTCTTTTGCTCCCTGTTGTGGCTAATATTGAAGTAGAAAAATAGATTGTAGAGAAGAACAGCAAAAATGATAGGAATCTGGAAGCTAAATCATGTAATAAAAGGCTAAAGGAACTAATTATGTGTCAGGCTACAGAACTTTTTCCCATTCAATTAGCAAGAATGAACTTCTGAGAACCAAACATATCAAAAGGAATCCTTTATTGAGATGAGACAGTTCATGTAGGAGTACAAAGCAGCGCCTGAGGTCCCTCAGGCATACAGGAATACATAAGGGAGTTTAGAACCCATCCCCTTATCTTGATGTGTATTTAGAGAAACAAAAGCCAGTATGTTAATTCCCCTCCCACCCCTTTTGTAGGAACGATCTTTCTCACAGTTTCCCAGGACATACCGAATTTCCCCCACCCCTTTTTAGAATGAACTTTTTCCAGAGATTCCCTGGATACATCTCACTGTGGAATTTTTATGATCTTCTCATCTCCTGGCTGTGCCTCTCGGAGGTGATAGGTTCTGGCCATCTGGCTTTTCTCCCTACATTGTATCATGTGTGGGTTATACAAATTCGATATAAGGTTAAATATATTCAGGTTACATCAAGAAGGATTTCTTTATCAGCCTCTCCCCCTTTTCTTCTTCCACTGAAGACATGACAGATACATGGATCTGACATTATGTTTATCCTAATGGAGAGAAGGCCTGGGGTAACATGATTGTCTTCTAACACTTGAAGGGAAATCACAGGGAAGAAAGAGTTAATTTATTCTCCATAGCACAGGAAAAAGCAAGCAAAGGAAAAAGATAAATTTCCTCACAGTGAGAACGATTAACAGCTTGTCTCCCAAAGTCGCGGGTGCTCCATCTCTGGAGGTTTTCAACAAAACATTGGACAATCATTTGTTTGGAATAGTATAAGGACTCCTTTCTTGGACACAGGGTTGGACTAGAAGACCTCCAAAGTCCTTTCCAGCCTTGTGAGTTTAACTATTGGATTCTTCTTTCAATAATACTTCAGAAGATTTGGGATCTGGATATCTCAGAGGTGGTATTCAGCAGATTCTGACCAGTACTGGAGAACCAGTAACGGAAATTTTGAGTAGTTCGGAGAACCGGCAAATATCACCTCTGACTGGAGATTTAACAGTATCCTTCCCCTGCCACGCCCACCAAACCATGCTCACAGAACCGGTAGTAAAAAAATTTGAATCCCACCACTGGGATACCTGCTTTGAGGTTCACTTTCCCATGCAGCATCTAAGTTTGTGGGTGTCTATTGCAAAGTGAAGCCTCTAGATACTACCCCTCATTTTAAAATAGTAAAAGTTCAGGGGGGTTCCTGTATCTTGCACAGAGGTAGATTTGTAGCTGTGCAGATGCAGATAGATAAAATTCCACAAAACATCCATAACAAATTACATTTATTGGTACATCAGGTATCTTCATCACTCACATTTGTGATGAAGTTCTTCTATAATGACCAATCCTTTGTCTATCAGCCTTGCAGGTGAAAGATGGTTATCTCCTAACCCATCTTGTAGCAGTAGAAAAGGTGCTATCAGTTCATAAATCCAGGCAAGAATGGAGGGAAACCTCCCCCAACCCCTCAAGGGTCAATTTAGTGACCAATCAGCATTATAGATGTGGCCACATGACATGAACTATATTTCCAAGGATATCTTTAACTATATTTACCATGATGCATTCCCTTAAGGGGAAAGCTCATAATTCCTAAGTAACTATCCAACTCCCATAGACTGGCTGGGACAGCACAGGGGGAACTAGAATGTCATGAGGAAATCCCTGAAACCGGTTGATGATGATGCTCATTATGGTGATAATGCTTGAATTTTGCAAAAGTTATCTTCAAAGCAAATTGCAAAACTCTCAGAAACAGATCCATATATCAGTCAGTAACTTCTTTCTCCTATTTCCAGCAGATCTATGCTGCAAGAGGAAGGAGACCGAAAAATAAATACTGTGGTCTTTTTTCAGTTTGTAATACAAAGAGAATCTTTCATGTTCTCTATAAGAAATTATCCCTCTGTTGATACAACCAGAGCTGCACAGATTTTTTGGCAGCTGCAGGGGGCTCATATTTAAGTGGTGATTGACTAGGACACCTAGAACCCTCTCATAGTTGCATTCTCTCACAAAGAATCTTTCCTGTTCTCTTCTTCCCAAGGAGTTGCTGATCCAGTTCTACAGAGGAATTATTGAGTCTGTCATCTGCACCTCTATAACCATCTGGATTGGTTCTGCAACTCAACAGGACAGACACAGACTTCAGAGGATAATTAGGACTGCAGAAAAAACAATTACTACCCACCTGCCTTCACACTCAACGGATTGAAAGAGGATGTAAAATGGACAAAAAAGCTGTGCCATCCGTTGGAAAAACGCGATGCTCGTTGTGTACTCACTGCCGTACGTGATTCATACACTCTATCTGTCAGCATCTGTCTACTGTGATTCATCTGCTCAAAAAGTTTTTGAGCTGCACAAAACTTTTTGAGCTGATGAAGTATCCAACGGTCCATCTCTACATCCACTACGCATACGGGAACATCCGTTACTACCCGTCCGTTGTCATCCGTTACGCGTCCGCTACATCCACTTAGGCATCCACTGCGCATCTGCGCAAATTCAAATCCACTCCAGCGGAAAACGGAACACAGCGGAGGAAGTTGAAATGGATGCAGAACGGACACACAGCGTTAGTACCCACGGACGTAGAAAGGATGAAAGCGGGATGCAGCTCGGATATAAACGCATTAAAACAGAAAAAATGTTCATATAGGGGACGTATCTTGGATATTTAGGATGTCTGGAGGATGTCTGGAGGATGCAGAAGGACATCTAGCGGAAAACCGACATTCCATATAAAAAGGGGGAGGAAATCACCTGGATCCTCACTATAGTCCAGCAGCCCTGGTGTGCAGACCTTCCTCAGCCCTTGCTCTTGCTCTTCCACAGCATCCATTCTTCTCCACATGGATCATCACACGCTCCTTTTGGTAGCCGCCATCATTCACACCAGAACCAAGCCCTCTTCAGGCTCTTTCACCTTTTCTACGGAAGAAAAGGAGGCGGCAAGAAGTGTCTGGGTCCGACGATGGATCGGGAGAAGAGCGGAGTTTGGACTCTATGACAAACTGATGGTGGAGCTGCGGAACAAAGACACTCGTGCATTCCAGAACTCATGAGGACTGCCGCCAGCCATGTTTGACGAAGTTGTGGAGCGTCTTGAGACCAGGTTGACCAAGGCAAACACCAACTTCCATCCACCAGGACCCTGGACTGAAGGTGGCACTGACTCTCTGCCACCTGGCCTCCGGGACCACGTACAGAAATAGCATACGGCTGGAGGTGCCCACAAACACCATCAGCCATTGTGGTTCAGACAAGTGGTGGCAGGCCATCATCGAAGAATACCTGGAGGAGCTCTTCCAGTGTCCCTCCACTGAACAAGGCTGGAGGAAACTTGCAGAAGAGTGGTATCAGAGTGGCAACTTCCCCCACACCGTTGGAGCATAGATGGAAGCCGTGCACCTGCAAAGCTCCAGTCAAGTCAGGGTCCACTTATTTTCAACTACAAGGGCTTTCTTCAGCATCATCCTCTTCGCCATGCGTCGATGCTGACTACACAGTTCATGTACATCGATGCTTCAGGCAACGGGTCAGCTTCAGAAGCCCAGATATCACACCAGTGACCTCAAGGAGGGCTGGAACGCAACCTCATCATGGGCTTCCCAGATCCAGACCCCTGCCCATGACACACAAGATGTGCCCTACTTCATCGTGGGGGATGACGCCTTCTCCCTCACAACCTACTCATGAAGCCAACACTTCCAGGTGCCTCACCCGTGAAGAGAGGATCTTCAACTACAGGCTGTCCAGGGCAAGGCCAGGTGGTGGAAGAACGCCTTTGGCCATCCTGGCCAACAGGTTCCAGGTACTTCTCACACCATCGCAGCGATCATCCACGGACTGTGAGGAGCATCATGGAAGCTTGCTGCATCCTGCACAATCTCATGCGCACCCGCTAACCAGTGTTGCAGAACAGGCTTGTGGACCACCAACAAGGCAATAGGGACATGGAGCTGGTGATGGAGGCCAAGGGCGAAACCTGATCGACACTGTGGATGTACCAGGCCCCAACAGAGTTCATGTGTAGGGAAAGCAGCACAACCTCCTGAAACACTGGTGCAACTCCCCAGCTGGAGCAGTGGAGTGGCAAGACAGGATGGAAGATGCTTAATGGATGCTTCCTTGAGCCTGTCTCATCACACTGATGAGATTGTGCCATGTATGTTGAGTGGCCCTACAATGAATAGGTCACTAATAAACGAGTTTTGTTGTGTTGAAATGTGTTGATCAATGATTTAAATTGTTATTGATAATAAAGGGCCATAGGTGTGGCACCTGGGAGGGTGGACCATACAGTTCACTATGCTTACACTGGAGTTTATCTATCCCACAGCTATTACCATCCCACAGCTATTAACCCATCCCCACAGCTATTACCCATCCCACAGCTATTACCCCATCCCAGGTATCCTGCCCATCCCACAGCTATTATCCATCCCCAGATATCTTGCCATCCCATAAGCAGCAAAGGCTTAACCATTTTCTAAAACTTTCCACCAAGACTTTGTTAAGAAAAAGAAATGACCCAAGTGTGTGAAGCAAAGATAACCTTTATTAATAACAGTTCAAGTAAGTGTAGGACTTTATTTAAAAAGCAAAAGGAACCAAGAAAAGTGTCCAGCAATGATAAAGTCAACAGGTAACAACTCAGTCTCTTGGCAATGTTCTCAGTCACTCTGAGGCATGTCCATGGTTCAGGTGTAAAGGGGACAGGACTGCTGGAGGTGGCATGGGCTGGAGTGCTGGTCTGAGGCGCCATTGGAGTGCCTTGCCCCAGAGGACAACAGGAGATGGTGTGTTCAGGAAGCTCTCAGAAAGCTGGCTCAGCCCAGTGAGGTTGAGAGGCCCTTCATCCAGGACCTGGGATGTCAGCACAGGACCGATGACAGATGTTCTGAGGCAGGCTTGGCTATGGGGTGGAGGAAGGAGTGTAGTGGGGATTCTGGTGTGCACGCTGGCGTGAGGTGAGGCATCTGTGGCATGCGAGGAAACACGTCTGTGGCATCGGCATCGATTGGCATCAGTGGCATCTGTGGCGTCAGTAGCATCTGTGGCGTCAGTTGGCATCGGGGACATCCTTCATCACCTGGTACTAGGGCTCGGGCATGCTCATGAGGGGTCTGGGTCACATAGGTGAGGAAGGGCTTTGGGTTTGAGGAGGAATCTCGAAGTGTACCAGCTGAGAGAGGAGATCTGCGCTGGTCTTGATGGTGTCCCTGATCTCCAGCAGGACAGTGTGGCTCTGTCCTCTGGTCTGCCTCTCTGCCTACTTTCTGTGGAGATGGAGCTGAGGGTGGTGTTGGTTGGTCCCTGGTGGTTGCTGCTTCTTCTTGCTCCATGTGTGTGAGAGAATCTCACGTCCTCTGGCATTAGGGTGTGCAGCTGTTGGGGGGGTCTTTGTCATGGGGTGCTCTGTGGACACCTGCCCGGACACGGTCGCTGTCTCCTGGCCAGAAGAGGACTGGCTGTCTGTGGGGCTGCCGGAGAGTGAGGGTAGACAGAGGGGCTGCTCTCGGCTGGTGGACCTCACCCTCCAGGAAGCTGCACTTTGCCATGACATAGGTCTCCCGGTCGGTGAGCTTGACCGCAGCCTGGCCAGACTTCTTCAGGGTGCAGCTTCCATACCAGGTGTGCATATGCTTCCACCACGAGGAGGACATCTGAAGTGTAGCCCAGGCTCTCCGCCTTCTGTCTCCAGCTGCCTGCTTCTGCTTGGGTGTCTCGATAGAGCCTGTGGCCCTTCCTCACATATACTCGTTCTCCCTCCCAGCCACTCCAGCACCTCCTCCTCATGCTCCTCTGCGATGGATACTGCTTCCTCTCTCCCTTCTCCTTCTCCTTGCCTTGCCTCTTCTTCCCTCTGGCAGGGCCTTCAGCATCAGGGCGTTCAGGGCTTTGGGGCTGGTCCACCACAGCAGCAGCAAGAGAAGCAGCAGGAGAAGCGCACCAGCAGGAGAAGCACCACCACCACCACCACCAGCAGCAGCACCAGCAGCAGCACCAGCAGCAGCAGCACCAGCAGCAGAAGCAGCAGCAGCACACCACAGCAGCAGAGTCAGCACCAGGGGGTGGATGGTGAATCTATCCCTCTTGCCAGGGCGGCAGAAGATGGCACAGGCTTCCTCTTCTTCCCCATGGTCTCTGATGAAGATGTCTCTGGCAGCAGTCTTTCCTCTGAATGGTGACCTGCTTGCGAGCTGCCTCCTTTTATATCCGTGGGGCTGACACAATGCATTTCTCCCCACATGCGCAGTGATCCGCTACGCATCGCTACGTATCTGCTCCCCATCCGCCTACGCATCTGCGTCATCTGCTACGCATCGGCTCTGCATCCGCTACACATCCACTTGCATCTGCTTCATCTGCTCTTTCTGCTTTCGCGTCCACTTTTTGCTATGCTCCCCCGGAAGCCCTGCAGACGTGCCATCCACTTCCATCTGCTTTCATCCACTAGGCTTTCCGTTGAGCATCCATTTTACATCTGCGTACGTCCTCCCCCCGCTCCGTTCTTTTTCGGTTCTTTGTTTATGCAAATTTGGGGCACTTTTGAGAGTGGATAACAACCAGATGTAAGTGGCCTTTTTGGCCAATCAGAATGAGGGACTTGGAACCTACCAAGTTCCATACAGAACACCGGAGATACTGAGAAACAGCAAGTGACTTTTAAAAAAAACAATCTGAGCTTTTCTCTCAAATGCTGGCAATTTGTCCTTAGTCAATGCTGCTTTATGTTTCCTTCTAAGGCTTTCTGTACTTGACTATGTTCTGTCCATTTATAGCAGGAGTGTCAAACTCAATTTCATTGAGGGCTGCATCAGGGTTGTGCTTGACTTTGGGGGGCCATGGTGGGTGTGGCCATGGAGGGAGTGGCCAGCTCAACATCACTCATGTTGGGGGTGTCTCTGGTGGCCTGAGAGCTCTGCCAGCAAAAACAGGCTCCCAAGCTCCATTTTTGGATGCAATGGCCTCCTGCAACCATCTGCCAGTGAAAATGGAGCTTGGGGGGCCCACATGCAGACCTCCCAAGCTCTGTTTTTGCTGGCAGAAGCACCACGGGCTGGTCCTTCACTGTTTCCAGGGTGGTCCTGCGGACCAGATCTAATTGGTTAGATCTAAACCAGATCTAACAGGCTTGCACCCTGCAAGCCAAATCTGGCCCCCGGGTTTGAGTTTGACACCTCTGATCTATAGTATCATAACCAACCCTGTTGATGAACACATACCCTGTTTCTCTAACAATATGGCCTCCCCCAATAGGAAGTCCCAGCATGTTTTATAGGCATGAAATGAAATTAAGCCCCTCCCCCCAAATTAAGGCCTATATTAAAACATGTGAAATGGGGGGAATGGTGGGGGGGCTTGCCATTAGGAAGTACTTTTGTTGCACACCCGGATATGGTGCTGCCTGTGTTGACCCCGATACTAAATGCCTCACCAACGCCGAGGTCAACATCCAAGCCGTCGCTGCCCACCCGCCCAAAGATGCAATGGGGGGGAATTAAGTCACCCCTGAAAAGACAGCCTAGCCATTTTGGGGGGGCTCAAAAAAAAATAAGACCTGGCCTTATTATTTGAGAAACACAGTAGTTTGGGTTGTCGTTTATGGCACACGATTCCTGAAAGCTGTCACAAGAACTTACAACTTTAATTTCTAAATGATATTTATTTGGGTGTCTTATTGATAATGGACAGTCAATTTCTTTCCTGTCTTAATATTTTTCCTTTGTATCATCAGGGACACTAGTTTAGATAAAGGATGTTTGTGTTCTGACTAAGGCTTCCTGAGACCGTAATTAATCACACGCTTAGTCCAAACAACTCTCTTTTTATTTCAACACTGGGAATTATGTTCATTCCCATCCCGTAATGAGTCCCAAACAGTCTCTCGAGATAAGCACCCACCTTTATCTCCTTTGAATTGCTTCCAACAATTAAAGTGCCAAATTAACTGTAAAAAGCCAGAGGACAAAGACCACACAGAACTTCAAGTTTTAATCTGAACAGAGTGAACCAAAGTTACTTCTTGCAAAGGTTCTTATCCCTTTGCTCCTCCTTTATGTCTTATGGGAGAGCCAATCACCCCCAAGCCTTACTCCCGAGTTGCCCCTTTTGTCTTAACTGTTTCTTGCCACCTAGCAGCTCTTCATACATGTGTACTGGGAACAGGCTCTCTGTGATGACCCAGGGCGTAGCACAAAGGCAACACAGTCACATAAGTAAAAAAAAGTCTCTTTAATACCTCAAACTTTGCCCCCAATGTCCAGTTACCTTCAGCTGGAGAAAAACTCCCCCAGGAACAGCCTTTAACTGAAGAAAATTCAGTCCAAAACAAGGTACATACAGACTATAACTAAAAATCCAAACAAACCAAGCTGAAGTAATTAGCTTGACAGGGCAGGAGAAAGAATTTCAGACTTGAAAGCACAGCAAAACTCACACAATTGGGAAGACACCAGGAACACAGATAAGCCATGGTGATACAAGATAAATTCACATTTGCTCCCAACAGCTTGCTGCGCACAGTTTCCTTTTTTATACAGGGTTTCCAGCTGCAGCTAATGAAGGGAATCAGGGCCCTTTCCTCCTTGTCAGCCATGCAACTCACATTGCTTCTTTCTCTGTTCCTCCCTGTGTGCCCTAGAATGAAGAGGGGGTGGGCCTGGATCTTGCTCTATCTCTCCCCTACTCTGCCCAGCCAGGCTGTGCCCTTCCCCAGTTTCTGCCACAGCCAACAGAGCCTCCTCCTCGGCCTCATATTCAAACAGGGGCATGACACTCCCCTTGTTCCTCTGCCTTGCTACTGTCAAATTCTGGAGGCTCCGGAGTCAGCACATAATTCCCAGATGGCCCTGGCCCCATCTCTGTATCGGATGTAGGACCCTGTATCGGATGTAGTCCTCCCCAGACTTCTGGACTGGCCCATATTCCTCCCCAGTGTCCAACTCTGCTGCCATCTCTGCAAGCTGTTGGTGGACCACAGCAGTTTGGACTTTATACTCATAATCATTTTAAAAGAAATTCTTAGTTTTCCGATTCCACTTCTTTGATGAGGTTTCATAGAGAAAAGGAAGGAATCTTCCTAGGATATACTGGTTGAGAGTGATTCTGGGTTTTCAGGCTAGGGAAATTTTGCATCTCTAAAATGATCCAGAATTCCATCTCAGGATACCCTGCAAAGCCTTTACGGATATATACAAATATAAGGACACCCTAGTATGCCTTGAAACATTGCAGTAGATCATGAGCACATTCTGCAGAATAATCCCAAAATAAATATTTGATTTATTTGTTTATGCTGAACCTGGATGCATATTGATTGTATTATGCGTAATATTATGTAATATGAATGTTGCTTGTGTATGCTTGACCTTCATACAGCAGTATTGAATAACAGAATAACAAAGTTGGAAGAGATGTTCTAATTTAACCTCCCACCCCAGCAGGAGACCCTATGCCTATACCATTCTGATAAATGGCTGCCCAATCTTTTCTTAAAAACCTCCAGTGATGGAGCACCCACAACTTCTGAAGGCAAGCATCCCACTGATTAATACTTAGTGCCTAAGCAGGGGTGTCAAGCTGGTGGCCCACTGGCCAGATGTGTCTTGTGCAGGCCACATTCACCCCAGCTCCGCAAAGGGGAAAAATGTTGCAAAAGTCATGTGATGGCAACATGACACCTGAGGCCTAAGGGTAGGACAAAAATCCCTGGGTAGGTGCTTTACAGAGAAGAAATACAAACTCAAAATGAGAAATTTCCTAAACATGAGAGTAATTAGGCAGTGGAATAACTTGTCACCTGGGACTGTGGATGTGCCATCACTGAAGGTGTCAAACAAAGGTTGGACTGCCATTTCTCTGGGATGGTTTCAGGATTCCACTCCTATGATTCCATGACTCCATGAACTGCTGTTCACAACATGCAGCTGAATCTGGCCAAGAATGGAATTCTCAGTATTTGATTCAAGGGAGGAATTTAATTATCCAGAAATGTTTGGGGTGATCAGATTATATCTCTCTTGGATATGCCTCCTGGATTACCCCTATCACTCTTTTTTCTATATTTCTAGAATAAACATATGTTTACCTGGAAGCTTCTCAGAGTTTGGAACATACTTAAGTAGTGCTTTGAATTGCAGCAAGTGTTTGCAAACAAAACCGCTTTTCCCAACTGCTATGCTAGCTATGCTAGCTCAAGAAATTTGATGCATTGGGCTGACACCTTTTTGAGTTGTCTACTCTCCAGCATTACACAACCACTTTGTCAGCAGCAATCCTCTTGCTGACATAGCCCAACCCTCTGTCACTTTAATTTCTATACAATGTCTCAGAATGCCCTGGCCCAACATCAATACATCCCTAGAATCCTGGAAGGAAATTAACAATTAGTTGTAGCTGCCCATGTTTCAGTTCAACTTGGGCTCAACCACATCATGGAAATGACCATAGTCCCTTTTAAAGAAGACTTGCATCATCAATCTGGAACAGGTTCCTATGGTGCTGCCTGAAGCAGCATCCGTGGGTGAGTATCTTGTTCCCTACAAGTCCTTTCCTCTTTTCTACAACTCACTGCAGTCATACCTGTCCCTAGGCACTCTAGAGTGGAGGAATTGGGTAATTCAAACATGAAGAAGCCAAGAGCTCTGATTAACAGGATGTATTAGAAGAAATGTTAGAATCACAATTTAAAAATTCCAGCAAAGTGTCCTACTTTCAGATGAGAGAAATATATAGGCAACCTATGGCTGCAAAACCCTTGTCCATTTCGGCTCCCCCCCCCCCCCCC
>BHFT01002211.1:0-55856 GCA_004320025.1 Laticauda laticaudata
TATAGCTGAGGCTTGGTGTGACAAGGAATGGCTGGGAAGGAAGGGGCTAGGTGAGGCAGCCCTCAAAGTGAGTGACATTAAGTTGGCCACACCCAATCAGTCACATGACCACCAAGCCACACCCACAGTCACATGACCACCAAGCCGCACTCACAGTCACATGACCACCAAGCCACACCCATCAAATAAGCTATGACCACAGAACCAGTGGTAAAAATTTTTGAATCCCACCACTGCCCATAAGGTATAAAGGACAGGCAAAGATGATGAAACCTTTGCAGGAAGCAAAGTCGTTCATTCTATTTGGATTAATCCTTGAAGCTCTGTGTGGATTTTGTACTTCAGTTGTTTTTTTATAGTTCATTTGGCACTTTAGTTGTCAGCAATTCAAAGGAAAGAAAGGTGGGTGCTTATCTCGAGGGACTGTTTGGGACTCATTACAGGCTGGGAATGAATCTAATTCCCAGCATTGCAATTAAACAAGACCTGTTTTTAAAATAAACGTGTGCGTAATTACAGGCTCAGAAGCTTTGGTCAGAACAGTTTGCTACTGACCTGCACTCTCCCTGAGTCTTCAACAGATGACATGCGGAAATCCTCTGTGCCGCATGAAGCAGCTGAGCTTCAAAACCAGGAAATAAAGGTCAGAACAGAGCTGGGGCAAGAAGGCCCAGCAGCTGATCATTGGAATGAACCAATTCGCTCACAGACGATCCTTGGAGCTACTGGCTCGGGCAAACTGGGTTGAAACGGTAGACTATCACCACTATAGTGGATTCTACACAGTTTCAAACATCATGGGGCAATGTTGGAATAAGAGGAAAAATGCTTCAACACTGTGGTAGCTAGGGATGATTTAACTTGTTCCTGGGTTAGAAATAGGATAAAGGCCACATTAAAGGGTTGGGTAGAAATGTGTGTTTTGGTTAGTTGTGGTGGAGAAATGCTTAGTTTATGAGTAATAATACCAACAAGAGTTTGGACATTGAACTCAATGATAACTAAAGTTTTGTTTTTTCTAAGAAGTGGAATAGGATAGAATTGAGTGGCATGGTGGCCTAGTGGTGAAGAACCTCACCTCCAACTTGGAAGGTAAAGAGTTCAATCCTGGGTAGCAGCAGATATTTTTCTCCTAGAGCGTAAAGAGAAAATATCTGCTATGAACTTCACATAGGCATCAGGGAGGGCATCCGGCCAGTAAATGCTCAGGTCTATCATATATCACTCCAACTCTACCCTGAATTAAGGGAGTTACAGGGTCATAAAAAGGAAGTTTGGAACAGGATAGAATTCCCACAATCTGCTCTAGAAAGTTAGTGTTATATGAACTTTTGCAGTGATGAAAGAATGTTAACTGAAGAATGGCAGCTGAGAAAGAAAGTTAAGTCTTTGATTCAAAAGAAGTCTGGTACAATTTTTTTTCAGATTAAAACAAAATTATTAAAAATCATAACATTTATTTATTTATTTGCTTTCTGTTCTTCCTTTCCTCCAGGAACCCAGAACAAGTTACACAGGGATCTGTTTTCATATGATTACAATAACAATAGGAGATACTGTAACTAGCTTGCTAGCTGGATGGATGGATGGATGGCTAGATGATGGATGGTTAGATAAACAGATAGTAGATAGATAGATAGATAGATAGATAGATAGATAGATAGATAGATAGATAGATAGATAGATCAGATAGATAATAGGTAGATACAGAAGGTAGATAAGTAGGTAGGTAGGTAGATGACAGACAGGCTGGGCTCTCATACTCACCTTTGTCCACTGAATTTGAAGCGCAGCTGCTTTGCACAGCACAGAAGAGTGCCGTGCGGCAGCTGCTGAAGCTACTGGGTGATGCAGTCTTGCAGGACGTGAGTTAGAATGCCTCTGCTGCCTACGCAAACGCCTCTGCGCCTGTGCAAAGTATGCCTTTGGCACCCGCATGTAATGTGAAATGTGTGCATGTGTGCAAAGCACGCCCACCAAGCTACGCCCACCAAACTGGTGGCAAAAATATTTGAATCCCACCACTGGTTGCAACCAAGAATTAGCTTGAATGGTTTTCCATTTGCAGAGGTCAAATAACTGCCATGGATTTCAACAGGATATGAAGAGCTCCACCACAAAAGCTACACACCTCTAGCTTTTAACTAGACATTTCTTCTGTTGGTTTGAAAAGCAAAGGCACAACCTCGGATCTGAAAGGCTCACTTATAAATCCACTGGGATTTAGGGGAAAAAAAGGCATAACAATGAATGATAGTGAATTGAAATCTTCTTAGAATATATGTTTAGGAGATGTACATTGGAGAAGCAAGTGGGGGTGGACTTTCTCTTGCCTATTTGTTCACCCTGGAGTCAAACATGGCTGGACAGGGAAGCCTTTATGTTCTGTCCCCACTACACATTGGTCTGTGTGCAACTCAGCAAATAAGTTTAAGATTCATAAACTTATTTGGATCCCTCCTTGGAAGGAGACTGAGTAGAAAAATGTTTCCAGGCCTTCTAAAGTATAATTACAGATGCGTACAAGGGAAGGGAAGGAAAATGAGCACATGGCTTGACAGCTCTGTTCCTTGTTTTTTTCTTTCTAGCCCTGGAGCAAGACATTTAGCAAGTCTGTAGTAAATTACCATCTGTATGGCCTTCCTGGCTTGCCAATTTTGTTTTACTGTCCAAGGTGTCCTACACAACATCAGAAATGATTATTTTGTGTTTTAAATTGGGAACATGGCAAGAAAAGAGAATTTCATCTGTTTTTTCCTCCCCTCATGTTTTCCTTTAATTTGCTAGAAGTGGAAATTACCATATTTTTCAGAGTATAAGATGCTCCAATGTATAAAACACATCTAACTTTTGAGGAGGAAAACAAGAAAAAAACAATCTGATTCTGCCTTCTAGCAATTTGCCTCCTTGCAGCGAACAGCAAACAGCCTGTTTCAGCTTCGGCACAGCCTGAGTAGCACAAGCAACTGATTGTCAGTTGGATCGGCCTCCCAACGATCAGCTGTTTCAGGCTGCAGGGATCACCATCGCCTATTGATGCATCCATGCATCCCATTTTCGACCTCCGCATCCTGTTTGCTGCCTCTGTGTGCCCCATTTTCTGACTGTTTCAGGCAGCGGAAGAATGGGTGGAAGATGGGGTGTGTGGAGGCTGAAAATGGGGTGTACAGAGGCAGCAATCGGCAATGGCAATCCCTGCAGCCTGAAACAGTTGATCGTTGGGAGGCCGATCCAACCGACATTCAGCTGTTTGTGCTATGCCGAAGGCTAAAACAGGCTGTTTGCTGCAAGGAGGCAAATTGGATGGGAGGCAGAGGCCAAAGGGTGGGGGCCAGCAGGTAGGTGGGGCTTCGACAACATTTGCTGTATAAGATGCACAGACATTTCCACCCACTTTTGGTGGTGGAAAAAAATGTGTCTTATACTATGAAAAATACGGTATTCTTTGGCTCTGAAAAGGAGTTGAGCTTTGAAATTCCACTTTGGCATCCTGTTGATAACAATGGCTGTTTTTTTTTTCCCTTTCTGTCCTTTTTTTCTCTGTTTCCTATTTGCTTCCCACCAGCTGNTGTTTTTTTTTTCCCTTTCTGTCTTTTTTTTCTCTGTTTCCTATTTGCTTCCCACCAGCTGTGAGAGAAAGGTTCTGTTGAACAGCTTAGGTAGTGTTGCTTGCAGAGGGCAAACCCAGAAAGCATTCATGAACTTGGTTAGTGCGGGAGTGGGGGAGAACAGATGGAGGATTGTGGGTTCTTCTGGACCACCGACTCACATATTATTTGGGCCCTGATGCTGTTAAAACCAGTTGTGAGCTTGGAAAAAAAAGAGAAATCTCAACAAGATTCAAAAATCAACCAATCTTTCTTTATTTCTATCTCAAATGCTAAAGGCATTAATTAAATCATCTGTAGCCCTCAAACCAAAGTTGGGAGAAATGTCCATCTGATTCAGTTCCAAGCTGAGAGAAAGACACTGGAGACATGGAGGCTGATTGAAAAGATGGTTTATTGATGGACAGGACTACATAGGTTTGGGGTCCTGGGCAGCTGACCACATGGAGTGGAGAGCGAGGGGTATTTATACCTTCTCTTGGGCTTTGCACCTGAGCTTTCTGTTCCTGTGCAAGAACATGTCTTCTGTTGGCTGTTGTAGGGGTCATAGCTGGCATGTAGATTGATTGAGCTCTCAAGTTTGGACCCCAATGCATTATCATTTTTAAAAGTTACAAAAAGTGAAAACTTATCTTTGAGAAGCAAAATAATTTTTAAATCTACATCTCTGAGGAAAAAATATCAAAGTGATTTGACTTTTTCTCTGGGTATGAGAAAGGAAACTTTGTTTAATGAGAATAAAAATTACCCTGTCAACAATGCTGAATCAATGTTTGCTGAAGGAGTTCACCAGATGACAACTTGCTGTAACGTCAATATTTAAAATGTTTTGTACGTTCAGGAGGAAATGTATGTTATGCACATGTGTAATCTGTATATCTATGGTAGGCCTATCTATCTCAGCATTAAATATATGTCTGCGATGGACAAAAATATTTTAATAGAGCAAAAATTGCTGTATTTCCTCTTTACAGTTATTTATAAATGCGTATTTCCCATTGCAATGTTTGAATTTTCTAAGCAGGATATATTAGCCTTCTTGGATTTATGATTTGGTCTTAAGAATCCATTCTTGGAAAAAGGAGACTTTTTAACATTGCCTCTGAAATATTCAGACTTTACTCTGAAGATACTAGGTATATTAGGACATAATATTATTAACCATTATTAACTAAATGTGCTGTCCAACTCTCAGCTTCTCTGAGCAGGTTCCCCAGCCGACTTGCCGGGTAGACAGTTTTGGGAGTTGTAGTCCACCCATCTTAAAATGATAATGATTGAGAAACACTGCTCTACACACAGAGTAAAATTCTATATTATTATCAAGAAAACCTCATGGACCTGATCCTAAGGTTATCAAGAAACTGAACTTAATTTTAAGATGAGTTTAATAGCATCTGTACCATGCCTCTGTCAGAGCCTGAATCCACACAGGAGGATGAGCCAGAGCTGGGGACAACAGAGGTGCAGGAGGCAGCCTCGTTGGCTTCAGAGGAACATGGGAAGGAGCTGGACGAGGCATCCCCAGGCCCTTGGGCTTGGGATGGTTTGCCAGCAGAGAGGAATGTGGGGAGGACGACTGAAAGAGGGCAGGCAGTGGAGATGAAGAGTGATGGAGCTTAGGTGATGAGCAAGCACCACCCCCCTCCTGATACCCTATCACAGAGAGTGGAGAGGAGGCAAGAACAGTGCAGGCTGTCCCAACTACTCAGAAGCAAAGCACCCCACCCCTCTTCACAAGGCATACCTGGGGACTGAGACTTAAGGAGATGCTGTGGAGAGGGGCATTTGTTGGGAACAAACACTGAATTTGTGGAGTTTTGTGTGCCAGTACAGACATTTGGAGTTTGTTGGACTTCTTGTCATATTCCTTCTTTCCTGGATTAATTGCTTTCTTCCTTTGCTTCCTGGACTCATTGATTTATTGCCTTGCCCTGCTGGACGTTTTGCTTTGAAGCTGCTGTGCTAACTGTTTTGCTGCACTACTTGCAGCCAGAGGCTGCTGGAGGTGTATATATCTGTGTGTCTTGCCATAAATGTGTGAGCATTTGGGGAAAAGTTGGAGCAACAAAGGGGTGTTTTGAACTATCCATGCCTTGTCCAAGGTCACCACAATCTTTTAAAGTAAGTATATTTGTGTGTTTTTTTTCTTCCAGATTTACAACATGAGTTATCCAGGGTACCCACCTGCAAGCGGATATCCACCTGGGGGTGGTTATCCCCCTGCAGGTGGTTATCCACCAGCTAGTGGATATCCACCTGCTGCTCCAGGTAAGTTAGTTTCTTTCTTTTTCATTTAAGATCTGGTTGTTAGAACAGTTTGGTGGCAAATGACCCACAACAAAAGAGGGAGTAATGGGTACAGAAAAGATGCGATCAAATGTCATCAGTAGCACTACGGATTTCCAAAGTGGAAGCAGCACATTCTAGGGAGCAGCACAAAACAAGAGATTGCATAGTCCTGAACTGAATGGGGAAGAGAGGAAAAGGTTTGGGGCAGCCACACTCTAGAACCTCCCAAGTTCTAGGGAATATACAGCATTGTTTGAAGATTATCACTTTAGTCTGGCAAGATTCTGTCTAATAGGACTAAGCCAGGGTGTTAAACTCTCGTCATCACAGTGGTGTCACATGATGTATTGTGACTTTCCCTCCTTTGCTAAAGCAAGCATGGACGTGGCCAACACATGAGTTTGCAACACATGCATCAGGCTCACGGGCCATGAGTTTGACAGCCCTTATCTAAACAAAGAATTGGATTCAATTGGATCTTTTTGTCAACTTTTGGCTTAGGTCTGATCAATGTTTCAATGACTAGTCCTTAGCTAATATTCAGCTAGGTTGTGTGTTTTCACTCATTTGTGGTGCTTTAACTTCCAGGCAGTAATCCCTGGGGTGCCCCCAGCTACCCTCCTGCAAACCCTCCTCCAATTGGATTAGAAAATGTTGGGAGCTATGCTAATCAGTTTAATCCGGATTATATGGCTGGAATGGTAAGTAATTGCAGTTTGACGTTGAAGCATCTTAGCGTACTATCTGAAGCAAACTGTGGGAATTGTGTTCCCCAGTTTTGCCTTCTGTTGTTTTTCTATCATCTGAATGAAGTTAGGTCTAAATCTAATTAAATAGGAGTAAAGGGTTTAGATCCTGGAATTTGGGCATTGTTAGGGCTATTATATCTGGGTTGTAACCGGAAAATGTGTTATCAAACACTTGAGGAAGATTTTAAGATTATTAATGTCCCTTGGAACGATGCCGAAGATGCTGTGAATGATCGAAATGCTGGAAAACACTTGCCTCCCCATGTGCTCTGCTCAGGACCTGATGATGACCTGATGATGATGATGATGAACCCAAATACTCTTTAATTGTCTAACTGGGTTAGACAACTAGATAGTAATCAAGAAGTTCAGAAAATGTTTTTTCCTACCATCTGAGAGTTGCTTGCAACTTTGCAGTTGATCTTATGACAGTGTTACCATCATCATCATTTAAATTTATTGGCCGTCCAATTCCATGTTATTATGTCTTTCCTCTAGAAGCTCAAAAGAATATACATTGGAGACTCCTTTCATGTTATCCTCAGACCAACAACTTCTTGATGTTAGTTGAGCTGGGAGGGACAGGGCCAAGACACCCAGTGAGGTTCCATCATTGAGGATGGGCTGGGTTGGCCTTTGTTCTAGTCCAGCATTTTAACAACTGAGTCATGCTTGTGTGGAGATACCAAAGATGCTTTTTCAAAAAAAAAACCACTGAATTTTCTTTTTTTTTTTCCTTGAAGACCCAAAGGTGCTTTTTTTTTCAAAAGGGAACTGGACTTTCTGGTTTTTCTTTGAAGACGTTTCACTTCTCATCCAAGAAGCTTCTTTAGTTCTGACTGGATGCTGGCGAATGGAAGGATTTATATTCTTTACAAACAGTTGGTCATTTGCATCCTTTTAGAGAAGGGGTCATCAAACATGACAGCCTTAAGACTTGTGGATTTCAACTCCCAGAATTCCTCCTCCAGTCATGTTTGCTCAGGAATTCTGAGAATTGAAGTCCACCAGTCTTAAACTTGCCAAGTTGGAAGACCCTTGTTTGAGAGGGTTGTTGAGGCCACTTGGAGGTTTATCTGTGTCCTCAGGGTCACCTCAATAGTACAAATGGGTAAGGAGCCTTCTTGGAACTGTAAACTGGTGATAGATGGTGTCATTTCCTTCCCTCTCTGTTGAGGGAGAGCTGTTCAATTTTGATATAGATGGCCTTTTTCACCATCCAGTCAGAGCTGAAGAAGCTTCTTGGATGAGAAGCAAAATGTCTTCAAAGAAAAAATAGAAAGTCCAGTTGTCTCTTGAAAAAGCACCTTTGGGACAACCATGACCTGAATGACTGAGAATAATCTCCATAGACATTTTACTCAAAGATGTTTGGCTTCTCATCCAAGAAGCTTTTTCAGTGAGAATTGAAGAAACTTCTTGGATGAGAAGCGAAATGTCTTCAAGGGGAAAAAAAAAAAACTCAAGGAAAATCCAGTTGCATCTGAAAAAAGCATCTTTGGGGGCAACCAGGACCTGGATGACTCAATCTCCCTAGATGCACAGGCACCAGGCAACTTCTTAATGCAATACAATCAAGAGAACTGAAAACGTTCATCTCCTTCCTCTCCCCCTTCTTTCCTACTACGCTCAGACAATGTTGTCCTCTTGACAGCACTGTGGAGAAGAAGTTTGCTGGCACTGTGGAGAAGAAGTTTGTGGTGCTACAAAAGGTCTTTGGTCTTTAAGTACCTGGTGGTGTTTTTTTCTTTCAGGCTTCCAATCTGTCTGGAACATTTGGCGGTGCCAATGTGCCCCAGGGAATGTATCCTTCAGCACCTGGGGGCTACCCTTCTGCAGCTCCAGGAGGGTTCGGACAACCTCCACCACAGGGCCAGCAGCCTTATGGGATCTACCCTCCACCCCCCGGAGGAAACCCTGCAACAGGGATGCCTTCATATCCATCATACCCAGGTGGTCCAATGGCACCTGCAGCAGCCCAACAGCCTCAACCAGGGCCGTATCCTGGGCAGCAGCCCATGCCAAGTTACTCATCCGGTCCAGCTGTTAATCCTTCGATGCCATCCTACCCAGGTTCTTCCATGCCCACCATCACCCCTGGAGTAGTAAGTTTCTTCTTGTATATTTTATCATTCTCCTTTTAGTGGGAAGGGGAAAGAGGACAGGTGCTAAATCTGGGCAGCATAGACTTCGTAGTTTCTGAGAACATGAGGTCCTGTCACACCGGAGGTGGTATCCAGCAAGTTCTTCTGGAGAATCGGTAGCAGAAATTTTGAATAGTTCAGCTAATACTACCTCTGACTGGCCCCACCAACCCCACCTATTCTCCACCTCCCATTGAATCCCAGGGGATCGACTAGGTCGACCTTTGGTTGCCCTGCACAGGAGAACAGAGCTGGAAAGCAGGTTAGTGGGGGATTTTGCAGTATCCTTTCTCTGCCATGCCCACCAAGCCATGCCCACCAAGCTATGCCCATAGAACCGGTAGTGAAAAAAATTGAATCCCACCACTGTGTCACATGGTGTGATGTGAAAGGGACAGTCCCTTCAATAGAGTGACAAAAGTCTTAAGTGTGGCCCGCAATGGTGTATTTTTCTGCTGTGTCTTCAGCTCGTCCCTTGCAAGGACTTTCTCTTCTGCCTGATTCCAGGGATGGAAGTTCTCACACATTATGCTCTTGAACTTCCATCCTGATCTGGGAAACTTTGCTGGAAGAAATCTTAATCTCCTTACAAAGCAAACATTTGAATTCTGAAGATAAATCCAAGATAAATTCTTGGGGAATATCTCAGATATTGCTTGTGTGAGTTTACCTGTCATAGGTGGTCAGTATTTTCAGAAGTTTAATTTTTAGTGATTTAAACCATTTATTGAACTACCCATTTGTTTAACAACTTATATAGGGCCCATAGCCCTCCCATGGTATCCAGTTACAACTTCAGATTCATGTCACCACAAGGAAAATAGATGAGTCACCCATTTACAAAAGGCAACTGGACTTGTTTTTTCTTGAAGACATTTCACTTCTTATCCAAGAAGCTTCTTGAGTTGTGGTGAGATGAGTCATTAGACAATTTTATTAGCTCGTTCTTGCCTGCATTGGAAGAAGTAAAGATTTGGGGCCAGGAAAATTATATTTGTATGAGTGTCTCTCTCTCTTTGTGCATGTGTGTAGTCCTCATTTAGTTACTATCTCATTTAATGACCAGTTGTAGTTACAAAGATGTTGAACAAAGAAAGTTGTGACCAATCCTGATGCCAGCTGATGCCATTTGATTTAATGTTCAGTTTTCACCATACTGTCCTCTCAAAACTTCTTGACAAGCAGATAGCCATATAAATTGATAAACTTGGAGGGGACAGAGAATGAGTTTGTTGTTAATAGGTTTTTTTAATATACATTTTATTACATTTTCACCTGTTAATAATTTTATATGGTGCTGAAACTACTGTATATCCCTTTTATGCTCTACTTCTTGTATGTCACATTGGGATATTTTATTAGTTGCAACATGGAGTGATTCCCAACCTATGTCAAGGAGAATGTGTTCCTGCATATCTAGAATGTTGAGTTGGTAAGACTTGTGGGCTTATCTCTTGTTTTTATCTTATGATACAGATCAGAGAACTGTCCAAATGTATAACTGTACCAGCTGGTCACAATAAGCCAAACCTACAGAATATAGAATAACAGTCCTGAACTGAATGGGGAAGAGAGGAAAAGGTTCAGGGTAACTACAGTCTAGAATCTCTCAGGTTCTTGAGAATGTAGAGTATTAAGTTTGAGGGTTATAGCTTTAGTCTGGCAAGATTCTGTCTATTAGGTCTAAACAAATGAAGAACTGGATTTGATTGGATCTTATTGTCATCACTTGGCTTAGACCTGGCAAAAAAAAATAATAATTACAGATTAACAGAGTTGAAAGGAATCTCAGAGCTCTTCTAGTCCAACCTCCTACTCAAGCAGGAGACTCTGTACCATTTCAGACAAATGGTAATTCAATATCTTCTTAAAAACCAGTGAGGAAACACCACAACTTCTTAAGAGAGAAAGCCTGAAAGAATCCTCTTCCTTCAAGAATTTAGTACCATGCATTTCTTTGCTAAGAATACGAGCATATTCTAGTATTCTAGTAAGTTGTCATTCTAGTTATAGATACTTAATGATTGAGAATGATCCCATTCCAGACAAATTGCTGTCCAATCTTGAAAACCTCCAATGATGGAGCATTCGCAACTTCTGGAGGCAAATTGTTCCACTGATTAATTGTTCTCACTGTCATGAAATTTCTCCTTAATTCCAAGTTGCTTCCCTCCTTGATTAACTTCCATCCATTGCTTCTTGTCCTGCCTTCTGGTGCTTTGGAGAATAGGTTGAGCCCCTCTCTTCTCTGTGACAACCCACTTAAATATTGGAAGACTGCTTTCATGTCACCACTAGTCCTGCCTTTAGCTAACTTTAGTTCCTTGAGTGATTAGTGAATATTTGCTGCCTTGAATAACAAGATATATTTTACTTGTCAAAAAATCATTTGTGGAATGAGAAACATTTGGTTTTTTTAATTGCATTACTGCAGTCTGCAAAGCGAGGCACGGTCCATGATGCTCCATCCTTTGATCCTTTGAGGGATGCAGAAGTCTTGAGGAAAGCCATGAAAGGGTTTGGTGAGTAATCCGTGTCTGGCCTTTTTTCTTTTAATTATGGAAGGCCAGCACTGTCCACACTTGGTTTCTCCAACTGGTGTTGTGGCCGCCAGCAGAGCTCGCAGCAGACTCGTACAGTGAGGAGGTTGGGGAGGAACCTGGGCCAGTCCTGGAGTCTGGGGAAGACTCTGACAAGGGCTCTGCATCAGAGGCAGAGATGGGGCCAGGGCCATCTGATAGTTGTCAGCTGCCTTCAGAGTCAGACATCAGTGAGGCAGAAGAACAGCTGGAGCCTGTTCCCAGTGTGCACATGCACAGAGTTGCCAGGAGAAAGGAATAGCTGAGAAACAAGGGCTGACTTGGAAGTAAAGCCATAAGTGGACAGTGAATGGCCCTTCCCATAAGGAATAAAAGAGGGACAAAAGGAGAACGGGTTTTGCAGGAGACAGTTAGTTCATTCTGGCATGCTTGCCAAGTATTGCGGTGTCTGAAAGATATCAGCCTGGCCCCTCTCCAAGCCTGATAAAGGTCTGTAATTGGAAACTATCTTGAAAGACTGTTGGCCAGGACCTTGTTGGATAGGAAATTCATTGTAAATCAAATAGAGGAGGTTTATCAGGACGAGGACTCAGCTTTATGCTCTTGGGGAAGCCTAGGTCATAACAACTGGTACCTTTGGATGAAGCTTAAGAACTAAATATTTTACATTCCTGCTTAGGAACTGATGAACAGGCCATTATTGATTGCCTTGGAAGTCGCTCGAACAAGCAACGCCAGCAGATTTTGCTCTCATTCAAAACAGCTTATGGGAAGGTGAGACCCATAATAATGATACATATATCATTATTCTACTGCACATTTTCCTACTTAGGGCCTGTATCTGCACCCTGTTATGTAGTTTTGCCTGGCCTTGAAAAATTAAGTATTCCAATCTGGTTAGAACATGAATCAGAAATATAGCGATAAAGATTGGCAGAGAAGAAAGAGATAATAGCTGAGGCTCAAGTGAAGCAAGCAATATAGTCTCTATAGCTGTCCTTTTGCTTGGTTGAGAACCTGTAGCTGGTGTAGAACGTGCCATCCAGTTTGCTGAAAGGGACATCCAATGGTGGACATCTTATCCCTCTGTTGAAAAAAGGCCACACGCTAACAATGGTTGACCAAGTCACATTTTCAGTTTTGTTTTGTATGTTTAAAAAGGCATGGTGCACAGTGGTTTGTTGCCCCACTGCCAGCAGTTTAATCCTGTTTGGCTGGAGGTTGACTCATCCTTCCATCCTTCCAAGGTCAGTAAAATGAGGACGCAGATTGTTGGAGGCAAGAGGTTGACCCTGTAAAACCACTTAGAGAGGGCTGTAAAAGTACTACGAAGTGCTATATAAGTCTAAGGGCTATTGCTATTGCTATTAAGATCATGAAGGATATACCTTACTACTGTTGTGGGCATGTGAACTCAACAGACGTACATGAAACGGTTCTGGCAATTTCAGAAGGTCCCAAGAAACATAATGGGTTAACACATTACCAAGGCTAATTGATAACTGTCATACTACTCATATTAGTACTCAAAGTAGTATCTCCATTCACAAGCAGTGAGGAATAAGGACTTTCATCCTCCATCCCTGTCCACATTTCTATGCAGGTCCTGCCCACCGTCTTGACAAATGAGCTGATGTAGATAGTGTGGTACCCAGTCCACAAAAGTTTCTCACTTCCCACATGGCTCGATTCTCAAACCCTGCTCACAGCCACACAAGATGCAATGGTGTATGTATGTGTGTGTGTGTTTTGTATGGGTTGGATTGCAAGGGAATGGGTAATGGAATGCAAGAGCACTGACTCTGCAGAGAAGTTACCTGCTGCGAAAGTCCACGAGAGTCTGTTTTCCAAACAAACGGAACGGAATTGGCTAGATGGAATAAAGTGACAATGGGAGATCTATTTGTGCATGAAAATGTTAGAATTGGCTTTGCCACTTCCATATCCATGGCAGTAAATGATACTCTTGGCAACAAAAAATGGCTTCTTTATCTGCTGCACAAACTGAGTGTGATGGTTGACACCCTTTGTTGTGTAGGACTCTGACCTTTCATATCACTGAAACATAAATATTTGCCAGAGAATATTTTATGTTATCATAAAAGAGGACCTGACCTGGGGGGCTTACATTGCAGCGCAGGTCAAAAGGGCCCGGCAGAGATTATACTATCTGAGACTTCTCAGAAAACAACAACTGAATGAAAAACTGCTGGTGACCTTCTACTGTTGCACCATAGACAGTATCTTAACTTATTGCACCTCTGTAGGGTTTGCCAATTGCACAGTGGCAGATAGGAAAGCACTCCAGAGGGTTAACGTCATTGCCCAGAGGATCATGGGTTGCCCTCTTCTCTCTTTGGAAGAGCTTTAGAGCTCCTGCTGCCTTTAGAAATTTCAAAACATCCTTGAAGATCCATTTCATCCTGGGCACCACCACCCCCTTTTTTTTTTTTTGAACTATTACCTTCTGGCAGACAATACAGGACAATAATAAAAACAAGGACAAATAGGCTGAAAAACAGCTTCTATCCCAGGGCATTAGCTCTTCTGAATTCTACAGTATAGTGCAGTGTTAGTGCGGTGTCGGGGATTTTAGATTCAATGTGTGTAGGGTGAAGGTTGTGTGTATTTATTTTCATGGTCATAGTCATGATGTGCACTGAAGATGGTGTTTGATTTCGTTGTATGAGGTGCAATGACAATAAAGTAAAGTAGAAATAGATACATTTGGAGTTTGCTTCTGCTATATGTCATTAATGAAGGTACAGTTCCAAACCACGCTTTCTTCTCTATTTTTGAACTGATTAAAAAATTAGGATTTGATCAAGGACCTCAAGTCAGAGCTCTCCGGAAACTTTGAGAAGACAATTTTGGCAATGATGAAAGCGCCTGTCCTGTTTGATGTTCTGGAAATCAAAGAAGCAATCAAGGTTTGTATTTAAAATAAAACGATGCCTCTATCAATTTTTTGTCTGTTTCAGAGTTCATTTTGTCTTTCTCTCCTGTCTCCTTCCAAACTTGCCCTCAAAATAATATTTTTCTCTTGGCTTTTTCTGCTGGCTATCAGCAGAAAGGTCTTGCATTCAGGCATGGCTTGCCTTGGCTTCTCTGCATCTGTCATACATCCCTTTTAGGTTATTGAAAGTGCCTTATTTTTTGGAATATGACACATTTTTTTCCATGCCCAACAATGGGTGGAAATGTCTGTGCATCTTATACAGCGAATGTTGCTGAAGCCCCACCCACCCACGCACCCCCACCATTCGGCCTCTGCCCCCCAGCAATTTGCCTCCTTGTAGCAAACAGCCCGTTTCAGCTTCAGCACAGCCTGATTTAGCACAAGCAGCTGATTGTCAGTTGGATCGGCCTCCTGACCATTAGCTATTTCAGGCTGCAGGGATTGCCATTGCCTATTGCCATCTCTGTGTGCCATTTTTTGGCCTCCCCATCCCATTTTTGGCCTCTGCACACCCCATTTTCCACCCATTCCAATCCTGGCTACCCATATGGGCTGAAAATGGGGCACACAGAGGCCAAAAACAGGATGCGGAGGCCAAAAATGGGGCTCACAGAGGCATCGATAAACGATGGCAATCCCTGCAACCTGAAACAGCTGATTGTTGGGAGGCCAATCCAACCGACAATCAGCTGCTTGTGCCGAACTGAAACAGGCTGTTTGCTGCAAGGAGGCAAATTGCTGAGAGGCAGAGGTAGATTTTTTTTTCTTGCTTTCCTCCCCAAAAGCTAGGTGTGTGTCTTATACTCTGAAAAATACGGTATTATGTAAGTGAGGTGCAAAACATTCGAATCATAGTTTTGAATTTGAAATGCTCTATGTCAGTTAAGAAATGCCCTGTCACAAATGCAAAACTACTATTTTGTATGCAAAGTGGGGTGTTTTGAATTCACTTATGAATTCACTTCACCTCATCTGTTTTGTGCATTCCTAATGCTATCTATATAGAAGACAGATGATGATGATAGATTGATTGATAGATAGATAGATAGATAGATAGATAGATAGATAGATAGATATGATTTAAGAACTGCAGTGATTCACTAAACAAAAGTGGTATGAAAAGTCATAAAATGGGACAAAATATGACTTAACAAATGTCTCACTTAGCAACATGAATTAGGGTCTCAGTTGTGGTCGTAAGTGAAGGACTCCCTGACTTACAGAGAGAATCTCCTGCATAGTAATGAAAATAATGATGCTTTCTCCTTCTGCTAGGGTGCTGGCACAGATGAAGCCTGCTTGATCGAGATCCTGGCATCTCGCGACAACAAGCACATTCAGGAAATCAGCCGAGCATACAAGACAGGTGAGTTTTATTGCTCAGAATCAGCCCCGATCTGATATCCAGCAGAGAGGCAGGTATGGTGAGGACCGAAAAACTGAGTTGTGGACATGAGTCTTGTGTTCTCCTAGAGGTGGAAGTCTTGTGTTCAAGACTCCTAGAGGAGTCTTGTGTTCTCCTAGAGGTTATGGGGCCCTGGGGAAAAGTTCTCCATATTTTTTTTTTGGGGGGGGGGCTGGGTTGATTTATCAGCCCAGGGCCAAGATGCAGAGTTTGCATTTGGAAATATACCCTGCTGGATATATTCCCTTTCTGCTAGGCTGCTGTGGATAGAAGGATAGCCAGGCCATGTCCAATAACTTGGGAAACAGCCCAAAAGAAGAAGGACTGAGATCTTCCATCCAGTTGGTGGGATTCAAACATTCATTTCCTCCCTGGTTTCTGTGAGCGTGGGCTTGTGTGGCATTGCAGGGGAAGGATACTGTGAAAATCCACATTCCCTCCGCACCCCAACTAAACCTGCTTTCCAGCTCCCTTCTCCTCACTGCAGGGCAACCAAAGAAGAGCAGCCAAATCAGCTGGGACTCTGCGGAGGTGGAATGGGTGAGTGGGGCCAGTCAGAGGGTGGATTTGCCAGTTCTCTGAACTTACTGTTGTACCTCACCCCCTTCGCTAAGAGGCCTGTAAGGGGCGTGTGTTCATAAGCGCACCAATTGTGCCTACCATCCCTGTCCTATTGGTTTTTATTTTTCTTATAAGTATCTATCTCATGTATTAAAAACCATATTTATTCTTATACCTGTATCTTGTAAATGATTGACAAATCAAATAAAAACTAAATACAAACCACTTCTGAAAAAGTCTTGCCAAGGGACTTGTCCAGGCAGTCTCTGGGAGTCAACCTCCATTCTGTTTACATAGTTTAACATTTTTTCTTGTTTTGTTATTTTTAATGTTTTAGTTCTCAATGCAGAAACTTGTTTTAGGTTGAGCTTTTATGATGTGGGCTGCCCAGAGTTGCTTGACAGTGTAGTGGATGGGAAAGGAAAAGGAAGGGAAGGAAAGGAGAAAGAAAGAAAGAAAGAAAGAAAGAAAGAAAGAAAGAAAGAAAGAAAGAAAGAAAGAAAGAAAGAAAGAAAGAAAGAAAGGAAGAAGGAAAGAAAAAAAGAAAAAGAAAAGGAAAGAGGAAAAAAGGAAGGTAAGGGAGAAGGAAAAAAAAAGAAAAGAGGAAGGAAAAGAAAGAACAGGAAGGAAGGAAATGAAGGAGAGGAGGGGAAAAAAGAAGAGAAGGAAGGAAAAGAGACCAGAAAGAAAGAAAGAAAGAAAGAAAGAAAGAAAGAAAGAAAGAAAGAAAGAAAGAAAGAAAGAGTAATGGGATCCTTGAATTTTCCACCCACTGCTGATGTAGAAGAGAAACTGAAGTTTAATTTAGATGGAAAGAGGCAGCAAGAGTTCTCCTAGATGGGAACATGGCTTGTTTCCAGGCTTTGCCATCAGGAGCTCAATGGAAGAAAATGTCTGCATTGTTGAAAAATGAAGTTGTTATATGAGCACAAGGGTGTGGTGAGAAATTCAATTTGGGAATTCCTTGAATGCTCTTTCTTTCACCACTTTGGAAAAACAGTAATTTTTGAAGGATAAAACATAAAATACATATACATGTTTATGAAAGTGTTTCCACCCTAAACCAGATGCACTTTTTATCTATAAATGTATTACACTCACTTTCTTTTCCTTTTCCCATTTCCTGGGGTTCCCTCATGTTGAGATAATACCTCTTAAAAAATCATAATTAAAACTGACTTTCCTTGGTTTTTCACAGAATTTAAGAAAACTCTGGAAGAAGCCATTAGAAGTGACACATCAGGGCATTTCCAGAGACTTTTAATTTCACTCTCTCAGGTATGTCGATGATTATTCAATATCGTGTTTATGATTGCTTAATGTCATCTTCACAGATGTGTATCTTGACAAACTCATGGACTAGAAATTTGGATCTAACTTCTAACCAGAGTTAAAAGCCAAATACTTTTAGCTACATTAAAGGGACATATGATGGTAAACAATATTCCTGATTTTTTAGCCAGCATTAGCTAAAGCAATTTTGATTGTGGCTTGTTTCAGCGGACCAGAACTTAAACCAAGTGAAGTCCTGATGAATGACAGTGATAGATGTTTTGACGAAATCAAGAAATGATCTGATTGAAACTTGAGCCATTGTGAGCTCTCAGTGCTCTCTGATTTTGACTGTTTTATTGCAGACATTTCATTACCCAATTAGGTAACAATATCAGTAGATGGGTCATGAAATATCTGCAAGAAAACACAAAAAAACAAAAAAAACAACCAGACAGCATCAAGAACTCCACAATTCAACTCTGAGTTACAGAAAGTCCCTTCTATTGGTACTCAACTCATTTTCACAATCCGAATTAGAATTCTTTATTGGCCAAGTGTGATTAGACACACAAGGAATTTGTCTCCGGTGCAGAAGCTCTCAATGTACTTACAACAAGGGTGGTAGATCATAGTCATTGTAAAATATATGTTCATCATAAATCATACGATACAACACTTAGTGTTAGGCCAGGATACTAAATAAGCAATGAACATAAATCATACTAGGATACCAAATAAACAATTTAAATTGTAAGATACATGCAACAAGTTTTAGTCATAAGAAGATGAGGTGACAGGTCATAGAGAAGATGAGAAAATGATGGTAATACTGTCTTTCTAGAAAGTTTGACAGTGTTGAGGGAATTAGTTGTTTAGCAAACTGTCTTTGTGTCTAGTTGTTCTGGTGTGCAATGCCCTATGGCAGTGAGGGTGAACCTTTTTGGCCCGAGTTCCCAAACTGGAACATGGGTATATGCCTGTGCATGTGTGCGTATTGGAGCGCCAGTGTACACATGCCTATTTTTGGGGTGTTTTGGGGTCTGTTTTGGGCCATTTTCTAGTCTTTTGGGAGGTGTTTTTGGCCTGAAAATAGCTCGAAAAATGGTCTGTTTTCTTGCCATTTTTCAGGTCTTTTCAGGCTGTTTTTCAGGCCAAAAACAGAGGCGAGCTGGGCATTGCACATGTGCACACCAGAAACCAGAAGAGCAACTGGTGGTGACATGCATACCCACTGAGAGGGCTCTGCGTGCCATCTCTGGCACACGTGCCACAATTTCACCGTCACGGCCCTATACCGTCGTTTTGAGGGTAGAAGTTGAAACAATTTATGTCCAGGGTATGAGGATGTAGACATTTTTCCAGCCCTCTTTCTGGCTCTCCAGAAGGAGAGACTAACCCAAGGATTGGTCAAAGCAAATGGTGAAGATTAATTGACCCTCACTCATCCTGAAAAAAGAGCTAACCGGAACAGGATCTTCCAGTAAAAATATCCCAGAAAAATAATCCTGATTCTGATTTCAAGAAAAATAAGAAGTATGGGTCTGTGTAGAAATTAAGCTCTCTACTTGAAGAAACTCTCCCTACCATTTTATCTGTAATCCATCCATTAAGGGGATTTCAGTTACATTTTATCGTGCAATTTTGATATCCTGCAATCATAGCTCTTAAAGACTTTGCATGATTACCCTCCCTCCGTTTTGATCAAGATAAATATTTTCAATATTTCACTGTGTAATGTGTAATGATAGAAACATCTAATGTACAAAGGTAAAGGTTTCCCTCGCACATCCATGCTAGTTGTTTCTGGCTCTAGGAGGCGCCAGTGCTCGTCTCCGTTTCAAAGCCGAAGAGCCAGTGGTCATGTGCCTGGCATGACTAAACATTGAAAGCGCATGGAGCGCTGTTCCCTTCCCACCAAAGGGGTCCCTATTTTTCTATTTGCATTTTTACATGCTTTCGAACTGCTAGGTAGGCAGAAGCCGGGACAAGTAATGGGAGCTCACTCCATTACATGGTGCTGGGGATTCGAACCACCAAACTGCTGATCTTTCTGATTGACAAGCTCAGCATCTTGGCCATTGAGCCACCGTGTCCCTGTACACATACTTTATACATGCTAAAATAAAAGGAGGATAATGGCCCGGCAGCGTAAACCAATTGGCTTGACCAGCAGGCTCAGCAACGGTATTTTAAGGGTGTATATAGCTATCATGTATATGTTTAAAATTGTAGTTTGTGTCTTAATATGAGCCTTTTTGAAAAAAATTTCCAGGGCAACCGAGATGAAAGCAGCAATGTGGACATGGCCCTTGTCCAGAGTGATGTTCAGGTTAGTATACAGTTGATGTACGCATCTCACGTACACTTTTGAAAGATTTGCAGAATAAAATTGCTGACACCGAATGGAAAAACTTCTTTTTTAAAAAATCCAAGAAGTTACTTTTTACGCTGGATATTTTTGCCTGTAATGAAACCTAAGTCTGGTTTTTAAGGCAATGCTTTCCCTCCTAAAGGCAACTCTGTTATTTAATTTAGCTTTAATTTCCTTGTCCATCAATGCTTGCTTTTCCAAAAAAAAAAAAAAGGTTTCATCCTTTGTCTGAGTTCCTTTATCTGATCTAGAGACCATCAGGATCATAATTAGGCAGCAGGTCAAAATATTTTTAAAGATCTTGATATAAATATAAAATATTTATAAAAAATATTTATAAAGGGATCAAATTATTCTACAAAGACTAGAAGGCAGGACAAGAAGCAAGGGTTGGAAACTAACCAAAGAGAGAAGCAACCTGGAATTAAGGAGAAACTTCCTAACAGTCAGGACAATTAACCAGGTTCCATCACTGGAGTCTCAACAGTCTCTCATCTGAAATCCTATAGCTTCTCTTTCTTGAGCAGGGGGCTGGACTAGAAGACTTCCAAGGGCCCTTCCAGGTCTATTCCATTCAAGCTGTAAATGTTCTATAAACAGGTAACATCGAAATAGTGAATTTTATTGATAATTTATGGAGGAAGAAAAATGGAAATGTAACACCGATCCTGTTTGGTTTTGCCATTCATTTATTTGGGGGGTACAGCCCAAGTTTGCTCTCTGGATAATTCCATTCTTCAGGGCCAAAGTTGTTCCAATTAATAATAGTTCCAGGAATTAAGCCTTAATCTCAAAATTTCAGGAGAACAAAAGAATCAGCAATCAAGAAGAGCAACTAACTGGGTTGGGATCGCGAGATAACCCAATACTTTATCCCTTTTTAGGCTCTCTATGCAGCAGGAGAAAGTCGACTGGGGACAGACGAATCCAAGTTCAATGCCATTTTGTGCACCAGAAACCGAAATCACCTAAGGGCAGGTAAATTGCTCAGTCTCTTAAATCCTGCAAACAAGTCAAGGTGACATTCAGAGTTTATGTAATGTGATCTTCTGAAATACAAGTGATCCTTGGTATTTTCTGTGGATAGTGGTTACTAACCCTTACACTGAAACTTTGACGCAATTCAACATGTTTCTATTCAGGAGTAAGTCCACTAAATCTCATAAGATTTACTCCCAGGTAAATATGCAGAGGTGTGTAGCCAAAATGCTTTCATGAAGAACAAATATTGACTTTTTCATTTCGGTCTCTTTCTGCAGTTTTCAATGAATACCAGCGAATGTGTAACCGGGATATTGAGAAAAGCATATGTAGAGAAATGTCTGGTGACCTTGAATCTGGAATGCTGGCAGTAGGTGAGTGATTTCTTGGTGGCCAAGACAAAACATCTGTCGGTATTGAAAAGCTTCTTCCTTTTGATACCTTGGCCGAGCAAATATTATGATATTCCTTTGATAGGGAAAGTTCCAATAAATGAAATAGTTATAGCTGAGAATTGAACTGTGGGACTCTTGCTGCTCTCTGAGTTTGGTTGTTTTCTTGCAGATGTTTCATTACCCAACTAGGTTACATCCTCAGTGCTAGAAGATAGTGGGATTTATTATCGAGAGCAGTGGTCCCCAACTGGTGGGCCTTGAGAAAATTTTGGTGGGCCACAGAGAAATCTCACCCCCAGAGCAGCCCCCCCCCAAAAGCGAATTAAAATCCAGGTGGTGCAGAAACACAAGGCTCGACTACCCACATGGCCCACAGGAACACTCCCTGTCCACTCACTCCTTACTCAGCAAACTTGCCTGCTAAAATTTCTATTTTTCTTTTTCCGACCAATCATCTGTTCTGCTCTGCCAGGAGATTTAGATTAGCTAGGAAGCAGGAAATGGTTGGATTTCTTGCTTTCTAGCTAGTCTTTAGATCTTCGGGCTCTGCTTCCCTTAGGACTGAAGGTTTGCGTTGCAAGTAAATTCAGTGCAGACTCACGGCAACAAATTTGAGAGACTGAGCTAGCCGATGGCAGATAGATAGATCACTGAATGATTCTGTGAGCAATTCAATTTGCCTGCTTTGCCTGATTTTGAGTAAAAATTGCTCTTTTTTTTAATACAAAATTAATATTTACATACATGGTGTGTTGTGAGTTAATTTTGTGAGTTTACTTGCAAGCAAATTTTATGTGACAGACTGAGAAAGCCAATGACAGATAGATAGTTTTCTGAATGAATCTGTGATTCTGAGAGCAAATCAATCTGGCTGCCTGCTTTGCCTGATTTTGGGTAAAAGTTGTTCTTTTTTATTAAAAAATTCCATATTTATATAAATATTTATAATATTTACATAAAAGTCATGCCCAACCAAGTCACACCCACAAATTAGGCCATGCCCACAAAACTAGTTCGTGGTCCCTAGGATCTAAAATTATGAGATTGGTGGTCCCTGAGATCCAAAAAGTTGGCAACCCCTGATCTAGAGCAGATCCCACTCCCTTCAAGCACTGATGATGTTACCTAGTTGGGTAATGAAATGTTTTCTGGGAAACCACCAAGCTCAGAGAGTACCAAGGACCCCCCAGTCGTCCTCGTCCTCCTCCTCCTCCTCCTCCTTTCCCTCTTCCTCCTCCTCCCTTCTAGCACTGATGATGTTACCTAGCTGGGTAACTGAGATGTCTGCAAGAAAACAACCAAGCTCAGAGGGTAGCAAGGACCCCATAGGTCCCCAACTTCTGGGCTGCAGCCTGATACTGGGCCATGGCCCATTCAGAACCAGGATACACAAGCAGCAAATGACTGTGTGCACGCAGGTCTATTTGTGTGAGCAGCAAACACTTATATGCACACCTGCCTCTCACATGGAACCATTCCTCCTCCCCAGTGCTGGTCCACAAAGCCAGAAAGGTTGGGCAGCCCTGCCATAGGGGAAGTTCCTGAGAACTCAGTGTTGGCGTGATGGCAATGGTGTTGAATTTCATTTTTTCCAGTTCATTTACTGTATCTGTCTTGATCATTCTCTTGTCCGTTTGTCTTCTCTTGCTCTGACTGATAGAGCATAGAGGCATGATAAATAAATTTAGTAGTTCTAGTAAATAAACAGTGAAATGGTTCCTTGAAAATAATGTTTTGAATGTTCAGATAAAGGAGAAGAAAGTGCCATAAAGCACAGAATTCCTGTTTTATGAACAGAGAACATAACTAGCTGCACAGGATTTGGGGGAAAATTTTCGTATTTTTCCCCTGTACTAAGGCTATTCTCTTAGTTGGCAGGAAACCCTTTTGCCTTAGCAACAGTTTTTGTGTATGTGTGTGTTTCAAATCAAGTTTAATAAGTGCTTAAATATGAAAGGGTGAATTCCAAAATCTCACTGCGCCAAAGCAGAAAAACATTTTAGATCTTCTTTGAGAAAGTTGCATAACTATAATTTTGATTTGCAGTTTGATTCCTGAGATTTTTATCTGCCATTCTGGTGTTGTTGGTAATACTCCTTTGCATTCTACCATGAGTTAGAACTTACTTTAACCTAGGAAAATGACAGTCTAAGTAAAATCAAGAAGTGGCCATCAAAATGATGGCCTTAAGAAAATTGCCTGCTTTCCACCTCTCATCTGCAATTGTGCCAGATTGTATTGATAAAATATGATGCATGCAAAGCATTCTTGGAGATTCAAAATATGTGATAGAAGTGGTTATATAATCAAAAAAATGTTTTCCGTTGACTTTCTGCCCTGCCTACTGAATCTAATGAAAAAAAATCTGTGCTTCTCTTTGGCTTCATTAAGGATTGTGTATCTGGTAATTGTAAGCAGTGGCTGTGTTCATTTCTAGTAAATAGCTAGTGAGTAAGTTAAACTTGTGCTGTGTTCATCTCTATGACCCATTTCAATGTGGCTAATGAAAAAAGAGCATGTTGTTGTGTTACGTTTGCGGTGATATTTGCTTTTGGTCCTTTCCAAGCAACCAACAATCCACTAAGGGCATTTTGAGCAATCAAGATGTTCCATAAAGGGAAACATCATTAATACCATTAAGTGGGCCATTTTCTTTGATGTTGCTGTGCTTTCCTCGTATGAATTGATGAAGTGTCACTAATGTGTCGTCTCAATTTCCTTTGCAGTGAAGTGCATGAAAAACACACCGGCTTTCTTTGCAGAAAGGCTGCACAAGGCCATGAAGGTAACTAAGGCAGAAACCCAAAACACTCTTTAAAAAAAAATCATGCGCTCAAATATTCAAGGGATCTAAGCTTTATTAAGAAAAATGTGTTAGCTTACTGCATGGGTATGGAAGGTCGATGTGAGCTGGGCTTGCAGGATTAAGTCCAGGATAGCTACAAATACATGTCACTGTAGTGGGGGTGGGGAGACAGGCAGGCAGATAGATAGATAGATGGTAAGTAGGTAGGTAGGTAAGTAGATAGAGATATGAGAGAGAGAGAAAGAGATAGAAGGTAGGTAGATAGGTAGATGATAGAGAGATAGAAGGTAGGTAGATAGGTAGGTGATAAATAGATGGTAGATAGGTAGGCAGGTTGGTAGATGATAGATAGATAGATAGATAGATAGATAGGTAGACAGATAGATAGATAGATAGATAGACAGACAGACAGACAGACAGACAGATGATTGGGAGGGAGGTAGATAGATGAGACAGAGAGAGAGAGAGAAAAGAAATAGATATAGGTGTAGATATAGAGTAGATAGAGATATATATTAAGGATTAAAAAACATGTAGTTCCAGTAAACTCAAACAAGTACAGATTGTTTCCATCCATTGCTTCTTGACTTGTCTTCTGTTGCTTTGGAGAATAATTTGAGCCCCTCTTCTTTGTGGCAGCCTCTCAAATACTGGAAGACTAATTTTTTCGGACCCCTTCTGTCATCTCCTTTAGGGGGCGGGAACCAAGGACCGGACTCTTATACGCATCATGGTCTCACGAAGTGAAGTTGATCTGCTGGACATCCGGCAGGAATACAAAAGAATGTATGGAAAATCTCTCTATACGGACATCTCGGTAAGGTCTGGGCAAGGGTCAAGTTTTTATCCAGGCTCTTATCTTTGGGTGAAGGCATAGAATATCAACCAATCTGTTGCTTCACTAGAAAGGCTGCCATTGACAATAATTACACACTGGCTTTCCTCACACAGTATGCTTAAAATGGCATGTGTTGTGTGAACAAAGAGACTTGGGAGTTTCTCAGAGGTGGTATTCAGCAGGTTCTGACCAGTTCTGAACAATAGTAGAAATTTTGAGCAGTTCGGAGAAACGGCCAATCCCACCTCTGACTGGCCTCACCCCCCTCTATTCTCTGCCTCCCATTGAGTCCCAGCTGATCGGCTGGGTCTTCTTTGGTTGCCCTGCACAGGAGAAGAGAGCTGGAAAGCAGGTTAGTGGGGTGGGGAGAGAATGGGGATTTTGCAGTAGCTTTCCCCTGGAGTGAGGTGAGAATGGAGATTTTATAGTATCCTTCCCCTGCCACGCCCACCAAGCCATTCACCAAGCCATGCCCACAGAACTGATAGTAAAAAATTTTGAATCCCACCACTGGAGCTTCTGGTACCTAAAATGCTAACAGCAAGTAGAAAAGATCTGGTGTTGGAATGGTCGTTCATAAACTCCCAATTGCAGCAGTAAAATGTGGTTGGTGGGACCGATTGTATAACACACCTATATATTTATGGAATCAGCTGGCAGAGTCTCCATCAAAGTGCAGAGAAGGGAACAGAAGCAACTGGACATTGTTTTTCCTTGGAGATGTTTAGCTTCTCATCCAAGAGGCTTCTTCACTTCTAACTTAGAACAATGTCAACTCAGAACTGAAGAAGCTTCTTGGATGAGAAGCGAAATCTCTTCAAGGAAAAAACAAAGTCTAGTTGCCTCTTGAAAAAGCAGCTTTGTGACTACTTTTGAGAGGTTTGTTGGTAAGCCAGCTATTCTGTCCCACTTCTTCACTCTTCTTTTTTCCTTCCTCTTCCAATCTGGGGTCTTGTCTTTGTTTTACTTTCAGGGTGACACTTCAGGGGACTACCGGAAAATCCTGCTCAAGCTGTGCGGCGGGAATGACTAAGCAGAACATCTGGAATTTTAGAGGATGTCTTTCAAAATAGCAGCTGACTTTATATTATCTTTTCCCATAAAGCTGTCAAAACTCCCAATGCTGGATTGGATTGATATTCTTAATATATTCCATCCTCTAAAGGTATATAATAAATACAGGAATATATATGTGTGTGTGTGTGTGTATGTGTGTGTGTGTGTGTGTGCGCGCGCTGTAGTTAGATAGAGATATTTTTGTTGCATTCTTAGAGAAACTCTGCAAATGTTGCTGTACCCTTTAGAATACAGAAAGATCATATATGGTTTTGTGTGCAATGTTTTGTCTGGGCTGTATGGACTTTTTTCGATTGTTTGCAATGCATGGAATGTCATTGGTATCTTTTTTAATCCCAATCAAAAGTGCCTGCTCTAAAATGTGCTGGGTTTAATTCCCAAAGATTATTTTATTTCATTACTGTTTGAGGGGGGAAACATGCATCGGACTGGTGGCCTGGGGAAAAAAAATTATAGTCATGGGAATGTGGGATTTTTGTCATTCAATTATCTCCTCTTTCGCTTAGAAGAGAAGGGAATTTGTCCAGGGACAAGCTTGATGTATAATCAAAGCATCATTGTGAGAACATCAATGAAGACTCAATCATCCAAGCCAAAGGTATCTTCAAGGTGGAATCCTGGCAACGGCATCAAACCATTAATCTGGGACATTTCCTCACTTATCCAAGCAACTTGAACAATCAAAACTGTTCAGAGTTCTGCAGAGTAAATTCAGCGCCAGAAAAGTAAAAACAGATGGCTGAGGCTTCATTTAACTTCTTTATAAACACATAAATTTTACAATACCAGTTGTGGATTTCTCCAACATAAAGCAAATTCAAAGAGAAGCAGACGTATCACAGGCTCAGAGGAGAGCAGCAACCCAGTAGCTCAGAAACAGACATCAGTTTTACTGGTGTTTTACTGCTGATTTTTTATCAGCAGGCAAACAAACAAGTTAGTTTCTCTTTCAATAGACAAACTCAAGAGCTTAATTTAGCTTCAGAGCTGCAGAGCTTAATATAGAGCCATGCCTAGGCTGCGTCAAGTTTCAGTTTCCAAACAGTCCTCATTGGCTGACTTAGTTGCTATGCCTATTCATTGGCTGACCTTGTTACCATGCTCTGTTCCAGTTCATGAATATACTCTGACAAAAATAAAACAATTAATTAGAGAGCCTAATTATTTTTTTTTTATTTTGACCAATGAAGTTGCATGGATGAGCAACAAAATGTCTCAGATTAACAAAGTTTGATGCCATTGCCAGGATTCAACCTTTTAGATGACTCATTTGGAGAACTCATTGGTATGTGCCCATGAATGCTTTTATTCCTGATACTAATTTCAGTGTTGGATGACATCATTTTTATTGGGACAATGAAAGGGGGAGAAGAATTAAATCTCTTCCTGTGTGCTATGAAAATCTTCCATCCTACTGATCAGTTTAAATCAGTTTTCTGGAACACAGACTGGCTATCCCAGTTCATACAACTTCTTTTTCAGGGATATTGATTTGCAAATAATTTGTAATAAGAACCGAGCTAAGTATCCACATTTAAAATGAGTTGGAGCATTATCTATCCTGCTTTTCACAAAAATAGTTCCCCCCCAAAATAGATCCCCTGGTTTTTAGAGCTCAGCCCTCCTCAATTACCCATTTCTCTCTTTCTTTATGGATTAACTTGTTTCTTAAATTGTGCTGCATTCATTGCCTGCTTTCTATGGGTTGTACACGCCAAACTTTTCTCCATTAGTGATTTGAGTTATTCCTTTTAAACCAAATGTATTTAATCATTTAAAAAAATACACACAGAGAGAGAGACATTGTTTAAATAAAATTATCTCTTTTCAGTTTCTTGCAGCACTTATTTGGGCCATGTGTTAGAGATATAGATTCTCATGTACTGCTTTGATACTGAATTGGATTGTTCATTTGTTATTGTGGCTAAAATGTTTATGGCCACGCTTGGAATTTTGCATCCAGTTTTGGACACCACAACACAAAAGAAATGTTGAGACTCTATAAAGAGTGCAGAGAAGAGCAACAAAGATGATCAGGGGAAGGAGACTAAAACATATGAAGAACGGTTGCAGGAATTGGGTTTGTCTAGTCTAGTGAAAAGAAGGACTAGGGGTGACACAATCACAGGGTTCCAACATCTAAGGGGCTGCCACAAAGAAGAGGGGGTCAACCTATTCTCCAAAGCACCCAAAGGAAGGAAAAGAAGCAATGGGAGGAAACTTATGGAGAGATCCAACCTAGAGCTAAGAAGAAATTTCCTGACAGTGAGAACTGACCAGTGGAACAGGTTGCCTTCAGAAGTTGTGAGTGCTCCATTGCTGGAAGGTTTTAGGAAGAGATTGTCTCCAACGGTCTAGGGTCTCCTGCTTGAGCAGAGGGTTGGAATAGGTGGCCTCACAGTCCCTCCTTCCAACTTTGTTATTCTGTTCTGTTTGAGTTGTTTTGGTATGTATCATGACAGAGTTTTCCACTTCTCCAATAAACACTGAAGCAGAATTCAGTTTGCCCAAGAGAAATGACCCAGAGATGGATCATTTTTTGTGACCAGTGACGGCCTTCTCCTTTCTCGTTGCACATTCACTTTTTAAAAGTGAAAGTCTGTTGAAAGAAACTATTGGAATGCCAGTTGATGTCTCTGCATCCTCCTGCTTTCTTTATTCCATCAAATCCAGCTGTTATGAAACGCTTACACCCAAAGGCTGCCAATTTTAGTTTTGGCCAAACATTCCATAAATGGTATTCAGAACTTGAGAAAATGCTGCATTAAGGTTACTCTGTAGCTTCTGCTCCAAATTATCTTGGGCTTTGGGTTCATGCTGGGTTTGAAAACATTTCCAGTGAAATGCTCCATCTTGTCCAGCATTTGGCTTCGGTTTCCTTCAGAGGCCATCTGGATGCTTCAGAGAAGAAGAGCATGAACAGCAAGAACAACATACATTGACAGTGTGCTAAGTTCATGTCCTGCACTGATTTTTTTCCAGCAATGCCATTGACATCTTGCTGGGATTTATTTATTTATTTTATTTTATTTGTTAGTCAAATATGTACAAGGTAACAAGTATAAGTACTACATAAATAAGAACAAAGGAAGTAAATACAAATGGGGACAGTAAGGCAGGGATGGTATGCACTCTGGTGCACTTATGCATGTCCCCTTTAAGGATCTCTTAGGAATGGGGTGAAGAAGTCCACAGTAGACAGTTTGAAGTTGAAGGTGTGAGGGGTTGAGGCTGTAACCACAGAGTCCAGTAGGGCATTCCAGGCATTGTCCACTCTGTAGCTTGAAGTCATATTTTCTGCAATTGAGTTTGAAGCAGTTCACCTTGAGTTTGTATCAGTTATTTGCCCGTGTTGTTGTGGTTGAATGAAGAAGTTGTTGACGGGCAATATGTAGCAGACATGTTGCTTCAGGCACTAACTTAGACCACGCTAACAAATAGTTCTGCATTGCTCATTTTTAAACTGTTCTCATCCAGCATGGGAGATGAAAATATAGGCAAACAGGTCTTTCTTCATTTTTACCTAACAATCATCCTGTCTCATCACTGGACAAATCAATGTTTTGGAACAGAGACGTACCAGAGACATCAGCAACAGGGAATTGCTTAAGGGGAACTTTAATAGCTCTTTAAGTCAGATCATGTCGCTAATACAGGCTGGGAAAGATAGAAGCGCAGTGTGGAAAGAGCAGGTTTACCAATTGGCCAGTCCCAAATGGCTGTTTGTCCAAATGCCCACTAGGGAAGTTGTTTTACAAGTTGAGTAAATTTGTTTATTTATTAAATTTATATGCTGAGCATCTCATTGTCTCAATCGACTGTGGGAGGCTAAGTTTCAAGTAACAGAATAACAGAGTTGGAAGGGACCTTGGAGGTCTTCTCGTCCAACCCCTTGCTCAAGCAGATCCTATAACATTTCAGACAAATGGTTATCCAATCTCTTCTTAAAAACCTCCAATGTTGCAGCCTTGTCTCTTCTTTTTTTCTTTTTGACTACCTTGGGCCAAGAACATTTTTAGTTTCTGTGGTAGAAGGTTTGGCTTTCTAGAAAAATCCCTTGAAACAACTTTTAACAAGGTCAATCTCAACATTTTCATGTTAGCCTCTGGCTAACATGAATCCAAGTTTTTCTTCTGGAGCTCCTTGGTATAGTTTTTCCCTTTTGCATTTTGAACGGAAGGCCAAATTATTTTACTAGAATAAAAGCTGAGTCTTTGGGAATTTTTTAAATTTTATTTTCAACTTCTCAATCTAGTTTTATTGGTCTCCTGTTCAAGGACTAAGCAAGCCCTACTCTGTTTCGTCTACTAAAAGACATTAGCTGGTGCTACTATACCTAGGGAAAGATTTTGTATTGACATGACAAATGTTTACTCAACACTTTATAAGACCACTTTGGTTTCAAGGTTGATGCAAAAGGCAACTTGAAGGTTGGCTCTGGTGATGGAAAGTTCAGAAAATGGATTTTCAGGCTGTCATCTGGAAGCTCAACTAGGATCTAGGAAGAGAAAGAGAAGCTGGGTAAATCACTTTTTCAAGCATAGCAAAAGCCATCGACCAAAGACAGCTATGAATAACATTCAGTCCAGTCTTTCCGATAACCAAAAGAAAAACAGAAAGCCTTCTGCAAATTGTTCATCCTTCTTCAACCACTTTGTAGACTATTCCAAAGTTCACCTTCTTATATGAAGCACATTTTCAGAGGCCTTTAGCCTTTCTGCTTGCTAAAAAATCTTTATTTTTTCAAAGCAATGTGGTCAAGTTGACTCTTGATGGACATGTGGTCATATTTTAAGGATAATGTAGAAGTGGTTTGAAACTGTGTTCCTCCAGGATGTTCTCTTACCTTTTTCATTCTGTCTTATAATGCGAGAACATCCTTTAATCTTCTGTCCAAATATAGACAGCAATAGCAATTCGACTTATATACCACTTTACCCCCAACAATCTGAGACCTCATTTTACCAACCTTGGAAGGATGGAAGGATGGGTCCACCTTTAGGAGGAAGGAAGAAAGGAAGGAAGATAGCAATAGCACTTAGGCTCATATACCACTTCACAACCCTCTCTAAGTGGTTTACAGAGTCAGAATCTTGCTGACAGCCTTCAAGATCTTCTACTATCGCTTTGCATCTTTTGGCTGTCATAAGAAACGGGGGGGGGGGGAAGGGGAGGTAGGGATAAGTCTGGGAAGTGAGCTGGAGGTCTTACATTCTTCTGTTGTGTAAATGGGGGGGGGGAGCATACAATAGGTTTCTATTTCTCACTTAGCTTTCTTTTCTCTGCGCAACTGCAACCCGTTATCAAAGTATGCCAAGGCCAATGGACAGAGGCCCATCATCACCTGAAGATGCCCACATGAATCATATTCACAAATTCTAATTGGAAGTTTCATCTGACTATTGGGGGTGGGAACACTTCCATCACTTTGTATATGTGAATTGCGCGCCTAATTTCCCAGATTCAGAATTCTTTGGTTGCTACCACTTCACTTTCCAGTAAAAGATCTCTTTTCTCTAAACTAAAGAGTCTAAGTATTTCTTTCCTGGATTTTGGAATGGAGCTCCGCCTGACATTATTCTGAATCTCAGTCTATCAGCCCACCTGGAGAAAACACCCAATTTTTCCGAGGGGGCCTAACATCATGTAATCTTCAAACTAGTGATCAGGAAGACCTGGGAGCCATTGGAGGGCAAGATTCTTTGCTGCTACAGGAAGCCCATCGCTAGCAGAGCTCAATCTGGAAAGAGAATCCAGGCTGTGACCCAGATGGTCGGTGGGGGTTGGCTGGAAAGATCTGGAGAAGGACCCACCCACCCCTTGGGATCACAACTACCCGCCGGCGTGGAAAAAGAGGAGCCATGGCAAAGAGAAGGAAAAGAGAGAACTCTCACTGAATCAAGCCAGGAGACTCCTGATGAAGCCCTTTGAACAACTCCAAGCTGCCACAAAGGTATGAAGGGGAAGGGGAAGTAGCCCCAGCTAGAAGAAGCAGGAGCAGCCCCTCTGCGATAAATCAACCTGAGCCAGAAGGCAGCCCCGGGCCCTCAGCAGGGGGTGTAATTCCTAGAAGGCGTAGAGCTCCTAGACTGCCTGCAGTTAGAAGTAAAATACGAGGGAAATCAAAAACTTTGGGATTTTTCCTAGCCCAAGTTTGGAGCTATATGGAAGAATACGGGGAGGATTTTCCTCAGAAGCAGCCAAAGTGAGATGTGTTACCAGGGCTCTGGAGGGAACAGCTGCAGAGTGGATGTGACCTTGCATAATGATAATGCTCCCACAGTTGATGAACTATAACCTGTCATGACTGCACTGCGGGCTAGGTTTGAGGACCCACTGGCAGAGCGCAAGGCCCAGATATTAAGATGAAGACCATAAATCAGGGGCGGAGGTCAGTGGCTGACTAACCACCAAGAATTTAGACAGTTAACTGGTCATATCTGAGGGCTGGTCCCAGGAAGCCCTGATGGAAGCATTTAAAGATGGTTTAAATGAACGATGTGTACCAGAGATGCATTGCTAGAAGAGACCCAAATGACTTGCAGATGTGGTACTTGCTGGCAGAAGAAGTGGAAATTGATTTAACCCGAAGCAGACAGTGGGGAGGTTCTGGGTGGGCAAGCCTTCCCCCCCACATCTCAAGAGGTCCCCAAACCTCAGAGGAGAGGAGTGGCAGCAAGACCACACCCTCGGCCTGCTTTCGATGCGGGAAGGAAGGTCACCGGGTGTGAACTGCAAAGTCAAGCTGGAACCAAAGGGGGCACCAAAAGAAGGGAAGAAACCTGAAAGTCCCCAACGAAGCTGCTGCGAAGCAGCACTAAAGTCGAAAGAGACGGCAGAGGTCGCCCCTCCCGCAGGAGAGGAATCAGAAACCCCAGTTACCCTGAGGAGGATGATTTCCGACTCGAAGACGACTTCCTGGTAAGTCCAAGCGTGGCCCTATGACCATCCGGTGAAGTTGAGGGTACCCAATTCAGGGGTCGAAGGGGAAATGCTGCCCTGTTTAGATTCTGGGTGCAACAGGTGTATAATCAACACGGAAGTAAAGTTGGAGAAAATGGGCTGAAAAACTAAAACTTTTGAAGATGCCCATTTCCTTTTGCCAATTAGATGGATCAGTGGCTGGAGGTTTGCCCTGCACGTTTCTCTACGAACCTATAGAAATGATCATGGGAGAGCATTATGAGACTCTAACATTTTTATGTGGGTCCCTGGGATGGAGCAAACCATTAATACTGGGGATTGCCCTGGCTCCGGAAATGGAACCCCAGGTTAACGGAGAAAAGGGGTTGTTGCACATACACACCAAGCGCGATGGGAAAAGAGGGCAGATCTCAGCCGAAGCTTCAGAATTTCTGATTGAAATAGCTTCCATAGGTACTGAACTCGTGAAAGGGGAGAGAAAATTCCAAAGAGTATTGGATTTAAAAGAAGTGTTCAAGTGAGAAGGCCTCGGATGAGCTCCGCCTCACCGGCCAACAAGACTATGCTATAAGATTTTGCCTGGGGTGAAGCTCCCCGAAAACCGAGTTGTACTCATGACACCACGGAATGGCAGGAGCTAGAGAATTGTTTATTAGATAAAAATCTGGAACGTGGTTCATTCAAAACCATGCTAGGTCCCGGGTAGTGCCCCAGTGTTGTTTCGTGAAAGCAAGATGGTTCCAAACGCTTGGTGGTGGACTAGCAGAAATTTGAACGCCATTTCCGTGGAAAACGTGTAACCCCTTCCTTTGATGAAGGACATGTTGAGCCCACCTAGTGAAGGGAAGATTTTTCACGAAGTTGCGATTTGAGAGAAGCATACTACAAATTCAAATAAAGGAAGGGATGAGTGGAAGACCGCTTTTAAACTTGCCCGATGGTTTGCTTCCAATTTCAACGTTCTTCCTTTGGTTACAAGGGGCTCCAGCTGTTATCATGCAGATGATCAATCAAGTGTTACATGAACATTTATACAGGGGGTTGCTGGTTTAATCTTGAATATCCTTATCTACACGGGAAACTCGGGATGAAATGTGAAAACTGGTGCCCGGTCGTTCTACCAGAAACTGTGTTGGCCGCTAAGTTGATATGCTAAACTGTCCAAGTGTGTAATTCCCATCAAGAGAAAATTGACTATTTGGGATATTGCATTTCGATGAAGGAGAAAATGGTTCCAGAGAAAAGTGCGTGCCGTACTGGAATGGTGTCACCACGTACCAGAAAAACAACTTTCAAAAGCTTTCTTGGGATTTGCAAATTTTTACCAGCAATTTATCCCAATGTTTGCTAAGATAGCATGCACCATCAACAAATCTCTTCAAAACAAAAGGGGAGGTGAAGCCAAGGCCGGGCAAGCCGTTGGAGTGGCCATGGAGTGCAAGCAGCTTTTGAAAAGCTAAAATCGACCTGTTTTGCTGGCAGAAACCAGTGCTATAAGCACCCGGATATGGAACAGGCTCCTTCGTGATTCAAAAGCCGATGCAAGGTGATGTGGCTTTGGAGCAGTGTACTTCAAATCAACGAGAAAGGCGACCTTACGCCTTGTGCGTATACCTCCCGTAAGCTGTCTGAAAACCGAGAGAAGGTGGGTCGTCTGGGAAAAAGAAGCTTTTGCAGTTTGTTGGGCCTACTGACCTGGAGACATTTCCTGGAAGGAGCAAAACATCCATTGAGGTATTGGACTGATCATAAAAATTTGGGAAGCCTTAAAAACGCCCCGCGGAGCTGTCCCCTAAACAAGTTCGCTGGTCTCGCAGTATTTCAAGCGGTTCAATTTCTCACTGAAGTACATTCCAGGAGGGAAGACTTCATGGCAGATCTCTATCCAGACTACCCCAAATAATAGGATGCGCCAGGTAAGTGATAAGTCAATTGGTCTCAACCAAACATCTTAGCTGCCCCAGTGATCACCAGAGCCAAAGAAGAACAAGAAGTGGATTTATCGAATGACCTAACGCAACAATTAAAAAGAAGCTTTTAAACTGGATGAGTGGTTCCTGCTCATTCAAAATGGACTATTACAGTTTAGAGATGGTTTGGCTTGGGTGGGACCAAGTTGTATGTGCCACAGGTGCTGAGGGGCCAAATACTACAACAAGCTCATGATTCTAAGCAGCTGCGTCACTTTGGATTTGTGAAAACCTTACACCTGTAAGCGGCAATTCTGGTGGCCTACTTTAAAGAAGGACATTGAAGCTTATTGTAGCTAGCTTGTCTCCAATTTGTGCTTCGGCAAAGAGACCTACTGTAAGCCAGGTAGGGTTGTTACAAAATGTAGCTAGACACAGCGCCCTGGAAGGAAATCTGTAAATGGACTTTATAGGTAGAATTACCCGAAAGTGTGAAACACGGGTCATCTGCGGTAGTAAGCTGATTTGTTTTCCAAACAAGTACAATTGCATACCTTGTTCCAAAGATTCCATCTGCTAAGACGCTGGCTAAACTGTTTATTTCACATATCTATAGGTTACATGGGCGTTCCGGAATGCATAATCTCTCCTTTGACAGAGGGGTCCAATTTACTCAAATTTTTGGAAAGAGTTCCTGAATTGATAGGCTTCCTCCAGGGCTTAAAGCTCCGCCACTACCCTCAAACAATGGGGCCATGTGAGAAGACTTAACAAGCAGTGGTTAGAAAATATCTTAGATGTTACATAAATTATCAACAAGTAACTTGGTCTTGACTTACTACCAATTTGCCAAAGTGCATATAACAACTCCGTACATAGTAGTACTGGATTACTCCCATTTGAAAGTGGCTTCAGGACAAGAGTTTCGTTCCCATACCTGAACTTCCTCGTGAAAAACGCTAACATCCATTACGTTGGATGAATGGATAACTCAACTCCAACTTAACGGCGCAGTAACACGCAAAGCAATGTAGATGAGACCATGCAAGCTCATAGAAATTTGCAGAACAAGAAATAGCATCCCCCAGAAAGATATAAAGTGGTGACAAGGTTTTCCTGTCCAACCAGATAGCCTGCAGACCACTCAAAAGACAAAGAAGCTTGGTCCCTAAAGTACGTTGGTCCCCATTCACAATTGAACGGATTATAAATCCTGTAACAGTCCGCTAACCTACCCAAAACTCTTCGACGAATTCATCGGTGTTCCGATGTTAGTTTGCTAAAACCTGAAACATACTTCTGATTTAAAGACCCATGCCAGGCTGCACCCTCCTATAACCAATACTGATGAAGGTGACAACATTTGAAGTTAAAAAATTCTGGACTCTCGCAAATGGAAGGGTCAGCTCCAGTATCTTGTAGCCTGGAAACATTTTCCCTTCTTCACAAGCCGAATGGGTTAACGAAACTGACGTTAAAGCCCCTAAGTTGACTCAAAGCATTTCGTTTCCAAGTATCCTGATAAGCCCTACGGAGTGTTATTCTTTTGTAATTTGTTTAATATTAATAATTGTTCTTTATATTTTCTCCTCTCTCTCTTCTAGACTGAATGGTTTTCCTTTTTTAGAAGGTCGACATGTCAAGCCTTCAAGATCTTGTACTATTGCTTTGCATCTTTCGGCTGTCATAAGAACACGGGGGGGGAGGGGAAGGTAGGGATAAATCTGGGAAGTGAGCTGGAGGTGTTACATTCTTCTGTTTGTAAATGAGGGGGGGGCAAGCATCAATAGAGTTAGGTTTCTAATTTCTCGCTTAGCTTTCCTTTTCTCTGCCAACAACTGCAACCCGTTATCAAAGTATGCCAAGGTCCAACGGACAGAAGGCCTCATCATCACTGAAGACCACATGATCATATCCACAACTTCCTAATGGAATGTCATTTGAACTATTGGGGGTTGGAGAATTTCCATCACTTTCTATATGTGGAATTTGTGCGCCTAATTTCTCATGAGATTTCAGAATTTTTGGTTCTACCACTTCACTTTCAGTTAAAAGATGTCTTTTCTCTACAACTAAAGATCTTAAGTATTTCTTTCCTGGATTTTGAATGGAGCTCCGCTTGACACTTGCCCCCAACAATCTGGGTCCTCATTTTACCAACCTCAGAAGGATGGGTCAACATTGACTCAGGATTGAGGGAATCGAACTCCTGGCAGTGGGCAGACTTAGCCTGCAATACTGCATTCTAATCGCTGCACCATCACAGCTCTTTGATGTTTAAGATATTACCCAGCTTAAGCTATGGGTCCAAAGTCAGCAATCTATTCATCAAAGGACATTTGATTCATGGAGTGAAGGAGCTATTCTTATGTTCCCATCCTTGTATCTAATGGTGCCAGGATATTCCTAGCTGCATTTAGCTTAAGGTTGATGTATTTAAATGTTGTGAACATCCCTCTTTCATTTTACATGATTCTGTTCCACATTCTGCGACCTCCTTGGCTGCCTTTTCATCTCAGGAAGTCACCGAAGGCCACATAGGATGGACTTAGCATTCCATTCTTGCAAGGTTATATTTAAAATGTGAGCTAAATTAAAGAAGGTAAACTCAGATTTATGGAAGATACTCAGTCATCCAGGTCATGGCTGTCCTGAAGGTGTTTTTCCAAAAGGCAACTGGACTTTGTTTTTTTCCCTTGAAGATGTTTTGCTTCTCATCCAAGAAGCGGTTTCTGTACTGAAGTGAAAAAGCTTCAACTTGTAGGAGGTTCAGTGAACTGAAGAAGCTTCTTGGATGAGAAGTAAAACCTTTTCAAGGAAAAACAAAGTTGCTTTTTGGAAAGCGCCTCTGGGTAAACCCAGTGGTGGGATGCTGCTGATGTAACAACTGGTTCGGCACTTCACGTGAGCAGCTTTCCAAAAAAAACTTACCTGCTATGTTACTACTGGGGAGTAACACAGCTGAGGAGTGGCAATCTGTTCTGTCATGGAAATCAGCTGAGAGGATATAGGTAAGTACAGTGCAGGGGTGGACAGGTGGGCAGGCCTACATAATTGTCAGAGAGAACCGGTTCTTTGCCAGTTCATCATCGGAGCTAGGGGTTCATCCGAACTTGTCCGAACTGGGAGAATCCCACCCCTGGGTAAAACTATGTTAGTTTGCCAGTGCAGCAGGACTACAAAACCCATATTTCAAGTCCATCCTACGTGCCCCTCAACACAGTGCTGGAACCCCCTCCCCCCCCAGAGGGCTTTTTCAGTAACAAGGCTCCTAAAAAGGGGACAGTCGTGCCTTCAAAACAGTTGGAGAACTTCTGAGAACTCATACATGTCATTTCTCTACTTGTTGATTGGGTGGTGACATTCAACAAGCTCGGCTCCACTTCTTACCTCCAAAGAGATCTATCAGAGGAGTCCCAGGAGCAAGTGGCTTCGTCCAGGCAGTTTCACTAACATCGTTGAGTAGTGACTTAACTTCGGAGTCCAAGTGCTCAACTGTTTTTTCCAGTTGCTGATGGAAGGAGAGAAGGAATTGGGGGAACTTATTGGCCTTGTTAATACAAGCTTAAGACCTCATAACTCATCCACCCAACATGCTAAGGTTAGTGGTAACCCTGATTTCGTTTCTTCGTGGCTTAAAGTGTTATGGAAACCCAACCTTTTTGGTAAGCATCTAATTCAGCTTCTTGTGCAACCTATGTAGGTTAATTCTTGAATCAGGTTCAGAAAGTTGTATAAATAGAAACCCAAAATAATCTGTTAATTGCAAATAATAGGAAAATAAGAAAGGATTCTGAACAATTTTGACCGAGGTTGCTTCTGTCAACAGATTGTTGATGTTGGAAGCAAATTTTGCTCAAGACCACACAATCTCCCAGCTGTAGTCTGTAGCAAATGCTTCTTTTTCTATTCAAACAATTTATCAAGGGGAATAGTCAGAGGTGCCAGAATAAGTATTGCTCTTGTGCAAGACTCTACTTGAGGTTTAAACAAGAAAGTCCTTAATCCAGGACTAATGTATCCATTGCAACACTGGATAACATGTGCCTCAGAATCAAAACACTGACTTAATTCTGAATGGAAAAGGAACATTCTTAACCATTTGCTAATTAATGGATTTCCATTGAAGTGTAAATCACATTTGACCTTGTTCAACTTCTTTCACAATGGCTCAGGATGAGCTAGGAATCACCACCTGAGTGAACTGAACAAATGCAGTTTTTTTCAAATACTTTGAATCACCAGTCATATAATTCATTTTTGTCTATTTCATCAGCAGGACCCCAGTCTTTAACATAAAAGTGATGTTCCTAAATTTGCTACTCAAATCCTTCCTTCCTCCATCTCTGTCCATCTGTTTTTTTCTTTCTCCCTTCCTTCCTCTTTCCCTCCTCCCTCCTCCCCTCTTCATCTGTCTTTTCCTTCCTTCCTTCTTTCCTTTATCGCTCCCTCCTTCCCTTTTCATCTGTCTTTTCCTTCCTTCCTTCCTTCCTTCCTTCCTTCCTTCCTTCCTTTCTTTACTTTCCTTCCTTCCTTCCCTTCCTTCTTTCCTCCCTTCCTTCTTCCCTTCCTTCCTTTCCTTCCCTTCCCTTCCTTCCTTCCTAAAACCTCAACAGATCACTTCCCTTTCTCTGAAAGTTGACATCCACACAATTTAAGGTTGCCGAGGTTGGGAAATGCTGCTTTAGATCTTCTGGGTTTTTGTTTGCATTTCCTGCAACCTAATTCCAGAACTCTGAGCTTCAGTTTCCCCCATGGAATAAGGACCATCCTTTGCAGGGAAGCAGTGATAAGAAGCACCTGCATTTTGTTCCATCTTCTTACCTCTTGGATATCATCCAAGCGCTTGTGGGTGGTGCTTGGGTTATCACACCAGTCATCTTGCTCTGAGGCAGCAGGATCAGCAGCAACTAGAAAAGGAGAAAAGCAAAATGATCCCACAGCTTTAAAGCTCTAGAGTCTCAACATCCTTTTTTACATTGTGGTGACCAAAACTGGATGCTGTATTCCAAGTGTGACTTTAGTTAATGAACCCTAGTATGGAAAAACCAGATTCCATCAGTCCTTTTTTTAAGTTGGAAATACTACTACCTTTGTTTTCTTCTGAATGGTTCCTTTCTCTCTCTTTCTCTCTCTTTTTTTTTTTTTTTACNTTTTTTTTTTTTTTGTACAAAGTTTTGCCCTTGCCTCTGAAACGCAGAATAAGTTCCCCACTAAGGAAGAATAATGAACTGTGATTACAGAGCAAGAAAAGCTCTCCTTTGTAATTCCTTGGATGTCCATCAAGGACTAAATCTATTATGTCATTGAGTCCCCATCTACTTCAGAATGAGGAGAACAAACCAAAACTATGTCCATCCTGCTGCTTTCAACATCAGGGAATTGGGTTCAGAGAAGGTTTGAAAACTATTCTCCACACTCCAAAGAATGAAATGGAAGAGACTTTCAACAAAGCCTTTTCTGAAAATAAAAAAGCCACTTTATGAAGGATTTTTCCCCCCATCATGTTTTTATAAAATGAAAGCAAGTTTGATGATTGTAAAAAGCATAGACTGCCAAGCTTATAACTTGGCACTGGGTTTATAACTTCTCATATTTAGCCCTCAGGGTGACTGCAGTCCATGGATATGTCTATGTTTCTTTTTTCCTTGGCAACAACATCAGTTTGACTTGCCACGACTTTCTTCTGTGTTGTTCCTCCAGCTTCCCAGACTGGTGATTTGAGATTGCCTGGTTAGACCTGGCTAAGCTTTTTTAGAATAGACCAAACTGGTTAGGTGTGGTTATCTCCTCTGGTAGAAATCCAACATCAAGTTGGGTTGCAGAGGCTAGTTATCCAGCTATGAAACAAGGCATTAAAGGTTAAGAGATTCTCTATGTCAGACATCAATGTGTTCCAAGATAGGTCAGCCTAGGCTGAAAGAGGAAGACAAATTCTTTGGCAATAGAAATGGATAGAAGAAAAGGTAAATTGCATTTTTCTCCCCCTTGGTTCTGGAATTAACCTTTCAAATTACGTAATAATTAACCTGAGTTATGGCCAATGAGAGAAAACTTTCCTGCTAGGGGAATGCAAAAGAAGAGAGAATTCAGTGCAAGCTAAATAATTTTTTCCACATGAGATCCTAGCATCTGCTTGGAATTTCATGGGCCACTGAGAACACACCAAGCCAATTTCAGTCCTTACTTGGCACACCCTCCTGCTTCACCGTGATTTCTCTTTATTAAAATATATCTCAGTTCTGCTGAGAAAACATCTGCAAATTCAAAATCTGGCCACTTCACCCATCCAGCACAGGAGGTAAGGGAGATATATTTCAAGGGGGTAAGCAGTCTTCCAATATTTCAGGGCTTGCCACAAAAAAAGGGGTGTCAATCTATGATCCAAACAGAAGGCAGGACAAGAAACAATGGATGAAAATAAATCAGATTGAGAAGAAATTTCCTTTAGAAGTTGTGAGTGCTCCATCACTGGAGGCTTTTAACAAGAGACTGGATAGCCACCTGTCTGAAATGGTATAGGATCTCCTATTCAAGCACCTTCAAGATCACTTCCAACTCTGTTTCTATTACACCTGCCTGTACTTGTGCAATGAAATAATAAACTCATAAATGCAATGAAATCAAGAACCTTTCCACTGTGAAACCAACCGTGCCAATGATTGTAATATCATTGCTTGATCCAAAAATGCTTTTTCAAGAGGCCAGTGGACTTTCTTGTTATTTTTTTGAAGATGTTTCACTTCTCATCCAAAATGTTGGATGAGAAGCAAAATGTTGGATGAGAAGCAAAATGTCTTCAAAGAATAATAAAGTCCAGTTGCCTCTTGGAAATGCACCTTTGGGACAACCATGATCTGGAGAACCTTCATAGACATCATTGGCTTGATTTACCATGTTTTATGTAGCCAAGAAGATCCAAGTTTTATGAGATCCAAGAAGCCACAATGATATTGCATGTGTGAGGACTTCATCAGTTAAATGATAAGCAAGGCATCCTAACAAGCCCACCATGGATGCCCATGATGAATGTTTCAGCCCTGACTCTCTTCCTCTCACAAAAAAAACAGGATTGCTTCTCCAAAACTAATAATTAGAAGAAAGGACCCAACAGCCATTCCTGACTTCATAAGCAATTGCAAATAATGCTGAGGACGGCCCTTCACAAGGAAGACCAGACAAGGAAGCTAAAATTATGAACACTGATGTTATTTTTTGTCTGTGGAGATTCTCAGTCCTTCAGGTAATAGCTGTTTCAAAGGTGCTTTTTCAAAAGGCAACTGGGTTGTTGTTTTTCTTGAGGAAGAAGAAGTAGTTTCGCTTCTCATCCAAGAAGCTTCATCAAAACTAATGAAGTTTCTTGGATGAGAAGCAAAATTTCTTCTTCTTCCTCTTCTTCTTCTCCTTCTCCTCCCTCAAGGGAAATAATCAAGTTGCCTTTTCAAAAAGCACCTTTGAGATAATGCTATTTTTTGTTTTACGTTTATAGTAATATAGTTCAGGTCTGCACTTCGTTCTGCCTCCCTCTCTTTATCTTCTGAGAACCAGGGGAGGATCCTTTGAGTTAGGTCAAGGAGAAAGCAGGCTAGTTTTTCAACACAACAGGATGAAGTGCAGGCTTTATTCCAGAGCAAATAAAACCATGTTTTTGGTGGATAACAGCCAAGAATGACAAATGGATGTTTGTCACAAAAAAACCCCTGTGACTGTGGATTAGACAATTGGACTGCTGAGATCACTGTCTCCTCCAGAGGATATTTCATGAGAAGACAGCCTAGTCGCCTCCAGGCAAGGTAATTGCTTTCTTGAAATGTTCAGTAAGATTTAGATGCTGGAATTCCCTGCCAAGGAACTGTGGCATTTCCTAGCAATCTCATGGGAATTTCTTGAGTGACAAAATGAGTAATGATGCAGAGCAGGGTTTCTGAAATGATGAGCAGATTCCAGCTCCCAGAATTCTCCAGCTAGAAACCCCTTGCTTCTAACCCAGCAATTTTTATAAACAAAACTGTTTTAAAACAAATGCATAGAAAGCAAGGAGAGAAGCAACCTAGAACTAAAGCCCATGTCACACCGAACCAACGGATGCAAAGAGGATGTAAAACGGACAAAAAACCTGCCACTCCGTTCGAAAACGCAATGTACCACTGCCTCCGTTTTGCTTTCCTCTCTATCCCGTGGCCAGCATCCGTTATTTGAAAGTTTCATCCGCTCAGAAAGTTTTGGGCTGCCTAAACTTTTGCGGCGGAAAAGTTATCCCAGTTCGTCTGTTCTGCATCTGCCTACGCATCCGTTACGCATGCCGTACGCATCCGCTATATCCGCTAGGCATCCGCTGTGCATCGCGCACATCGCATCTGCCCGGACACAGGGAGGAAAGCAGAATGGATGCGGAACAGATGCAGGAACGATCCTGACAGACATGCGCATGCAACTTAAAGACAGAACAAAACGTTTAAAAACGAAAAGAATGTTTTCGCACAGGGGACCTATCTTGGATATTAAGGATGTCTGCAGGTGATGCTTAGAGGATGCCTAGGAGCCTAGAGATGCCTAGGAGGATGCCTAGAGGATTGCCTTAGAGGATGCAAAGGGGACAACTAAAGTGCCTATAAAAAGGCGGAGCAATCTTCTGCCATCTCACTTTCAGACCAGCAGACCAGCTGTGCAGGACCTCTAAGCAGCCTTCGTCTGACTTCTTCCTCTTCACAGCATACAGTCATGTCCACCGTGGATTGCTGACAAAGTCCTTTCGGCAGCCACATCCTTCTGCAACAGTGCGAAAACCATCTACAGCTCTGTGAATTCTACTGATGGGAAGAAAAGGAGCCACCCAAAAAAAAGTCTGGTTCCGAAGATGGATCGCGCAGAAGACAGAGTACGGGCTTTTGTACAACAAGCTGAGGGTGGAGCTCAGGAGCGGAGACCACTCGGGCTTTCCCAGAACTTCATGAGGATGCCTCCAGCCTGTTTGACGAACTTGCTTGCCCAGCGCCTGACACCCAGGGTTGACCAGACAAACACCAAACTTCCCGCCCCAGCCTGCCGAACCTGGGCTGAAGTGGCCCACTGACTCTGTGCCACCTGGCCTCAGGGACCACCTACAGGAGCATGCAGTTATGCTGGAGGTGCCACCCAGCACCCATCAGCTTTGTTGTCAGAGAAGTGGTGCAGGCATCATCGAGAATAAAGGGAGGAGGCTACTCCAGTGGCCCCTCCACTGAAGAAGGATGGAACAAAGTTGCAGAGCAGTGTATCAGAAGTGAACTTCCCCCACACGTTGGAGCCTCGATGCAAGCACGTGGCCTGCAAAGCACTCAAGCCAAGTCCGGGTCCACTTATTCACAACTACAATGGCTTCTTCAGCATCATCATCTTCGCCATGTCGATGCTGACTACAAGTTTCATGTACATCGATCTCAGGAACGGCGTCATCTTCAGATGCCCAGTATACAACGCAGTCACTTCAAGGAGGGGCTGGAAAGCAACCTCATGGTGCTCCCCAGATCCAGACCCGCTGCCCAATGACACGGCAGATGTGCCCTACTACATCGTGGGGGATGATGCCTTCTCCCTCACAAACCTACCTCATGAAGCCTACACCTCCAAATACCTCACCCGTGGAAGAGAGGATCTTCAACTACAAGCTGTCCAGGGCAGGCGGGGTGGTGCGAGAACGCCTTTTGGCATCCTGCGCCCAACAGGCGTTCCAGGTACTTCTTCACCAACATGCAGCATAGCCAGAGACCATGAGGAGATCGTGGAAGGCTTGCTGCATCCTGCCACAAATCTCATGCCTCACCCGGCTACCCATGTTGCAGAACCAAAGCTTGTGGACCTCCAACAAGGCAATGGGAACATGGAGCCTGGGAATGGAGGCAAGGGCGAAACCCTGATTGGACACTTTTCCAGGATGTGCAAGCGCTCAACAGAGCCTCACGTGAAGGGAAGAAGCAGCGTCAACCTCCTTGAAAATGGTGCAACTCCCCAGGTGGAGCAGTGCGAGTGGCAAGACAGATGCGTAAATGCTTAATGCGGAGCGTTTCCTTCAGCCTGTCTCATCACACGGATGAGATTGGGCCATGTATGTTTGGTTGGCCACAATGGAACAGCGGCGTTTAATAAAGAGTTGTGTTTATGTGAATGTGTGGATATATTATTTTACATTATAGTTGAAATGAAGGCCATAGGTGTCGGCACCTGGGAGAGTGGAACCATACAGTCCCACTATGCTTGCACACTGGAGGTTTATCTATCCCACAGCAATCCTAACCCATTCCCACAGCTATTTAACCCATCCAAAGGTTCCTGCCATCCCATGTATCTTAAAACCCATCCCAAGGGAGCCATGCAAAGGCTTAAACATTTCCCAAAAAGTTTCCAGCAAGACTTTTATTAAAAAAAGAAATGAAGCAAGGTGGTGTGAATCAAAAATAGACCTTTATTAACAACAAGCTATAAAGACTAAAAAATGAGTCTCTGGCACTCCTCCTGGTCACTTCAGTCTCAGGGGTTGAAAGGTGCAGTGCTGTGGAGTGTGCTGGTGCTGTAGTGCTTGTCATTCAGTTCCTCCAGAAGCAGAAGCCAACAGAAGCCCAGCCCCAGAAGAGCGAGCCCGTGCTGCAGAAGCCCCAGCACGAACCAGAGTGAGGGCCAGTGGGCGGGATGGTAGCCCTGGCCCACTTGGCAAGGGCTGGCAGCAGATGCTGAGCTTGCTGTGTTCCGCATGGTTGTGGGGTTTGCTAGCTGCGCAGGGGGCTTGGCAGGAGGGTGGCAGCAGGCTTGAGCAGACATCAGGCAGGCCAGGCAAGGCCAGCCAATCCTCCAGGCAGCAGGTCTTTCCTCTGAATGGCGACCTGCTTTCCGAGCTGCTTCCGATTTATAAGATCAGTTGGGGCTGACACAATGCATCCTCCCCACATGCGCAATTAACGCCAGGCATCTGCTAGGCTTCCGCTGTGGCATCTGCTGTGCATCCGCTTCATCGCTCAGCGTCCTTCTGCATCCGACCTGTATCCGTTTCGCATCTGCTTCGCTGAGGCCCCGGAAAGCCGCTGCGGAGTGGTGCCATCCACTCCACTCTGCTTTTCCATCCGCTGGCTCCTTTTCCGCATTTCCGCCTCTTGCATCCGCCCTGACATCCTCCCTTGGGTCCGTGTTATCCACTCTGGTTATGCAGAATTTTTTGCCCCTTTTGAGAGCGGACTAACAGTTGGATGGAACATTTTGCTCGTCCGCTGTGTCCTTTTTGCATCCGTTGGGCAGTGTGACATGGGCTTAAGGAGAAATTTCTTGACAGGGAGGACAATTAGTCATGGGACAGAAGTTGTGGGTGATCCACCGCTGGAGGCTTTCAAGAAGAGATAGGCAGCCACTTGCCTGCTTGAAAAGGGGGTTGGACTAGAAGACCTCCAAGGTCCCTTTCAGCACTCTTATTCTGTTCTGTTCCATTATGGCATAGGACAAGGAGATGCCAGCCACTATTAATGTATTATTTTACAGAAAAGTTTGGGCTTTGGGGGAAAGACCATCCAGGCAAAGAGGTAATTGTTTTTGGCTAAAGGATAGTTTTGTTTGTCTAGCTCACCTATGCAAATAGGGTTAGGTGCAATTTATTCTCTTCTCAGTTTAGAATGGGTTTTGTTTTAGTTTGGTTTTGGTTTTGGTTTTGGTTGGTTTGGGTTGGGTTGGGTTGGTTGTTCTGTTCTGTTTTGTTGGGAAAAGAAGACACGGGACCATGAGGACACAGAGATGAACATCTGGACTTATCCACACAAATCCAGATGTTGCCAAAAAGCATCCCAATTTGGAATGGGATGGAGTTCCTCTGTAAACAGATCAACCGTCTATTGTTACCATAAGATGGTCTGATTCACTCCATTCTGGCCTGTCTACTGGCAAAGGCGTCCTCTCTCCAATAGATGACATCAGTGGGGTTAAAAATGATCTTGGCTTAAACAAGTGTCTGCTGTGGTTATGCTTGCTTAGGTGCCCAGAAAGCAAATAAATCTGTTTTCAGACACTCACATAGTTTTAAGAGCATTGAATTCATGGGTCTTTTTGGGATTATAACACTTTGCCCTTAATATATCGTGGGTTTTTTTTAAAAAAACCTTTATATTTTACTCTAATTCTTCCAACAGTTCTGTGAGAACCTGGGTCTCTTCATAAAATCTGCTTATAGCTTTCCCTCATAATCCATTTTTTAAAAGTTTGCAGCTCCCTAAACACTATATATAAATATTTTTCAAAGTTATTAAATATTTAAACATACAAATCTAGTAAGGCCACAGTTGTAGTGGAAACAGGTTCTTGGTGTTAACTCCTCGTTTAATTTATGTTGGCTTATTGAAAATATGTTCCCTGTCTCAAGACAGCAGAATAAATGTTCCATGCGGTTATTTTAAGATACATTCTTGATTGCTTCTTAGTCTAAGCCTAGAATAACAATGCTGTAAAGAATTTGGTGGTTATACAGCACTAAGATCAGAAACCTTTGAAAAGGTTCTGAAAAGGAATATGGATTTCTGTTTTGGTTCTCAAACTTTACAATGCTATGTTCTCCTAATATGATAAAATGAATTTGTGATAAATCAATAAATTTCAAAGGAGGGAAGGAGGAAGGAAGGAAGGAGGGAAGGGAGGGAGGGAGAGGAAGGAAGGAAATTAAAAAATAAGGAGGGAGGGAGGGAGGAAGAAAAGGGAGGGAGGAAATTAAATGAAATAAGGAGAAGGGAGGTGAGGGAGGCAGAAGAAAGGAGAGAGGAAGGAAATTAAATGAAATAAAGAGGAAGGAAGGAAGGAAGGAAGGAAGGAAGGAAGGAAGGAAGGAAGGAAGGAAGGAAGGAAGGAAGGACAGAAGAAAGAAGGAAATTAAATGAAATAAGGAAGGAGGGGGAGGGAGGCAGGAAGGAGGGAAGAAACAGCTGGAGCTCCAAGTCAAACTCAGATTTTGGTGGCTTCCTGTCCAGGAGAATGGACAAAGTCTAGTCAAATCAAAATGGCAGCTGCAAAGGTGGGATCAAAGTTTTCCCTAATTTTCTTGTTTGTCGCAAGGAAAAATAGCATGGGAAAAATCACACTGATAAAAAGATTTGCTTACTTTTTAGCAACCTTTCAGCTTTTTGCCTCTAAACTAGGATTGGGGCATGCATATATCGATTTTGATGACCTTTGGCCTTTGGAGTATAGATTTGAGCTTTGTAAAGACAGGTGAACAATTTTTAGAACACCAAAAATGATTTGGCAAAGACAAATGTTTAATTCAAAACTTCCTTTGGCACCATGAAAAAGCCACAAAAGTTTTTATAGGATTCTTGTGTTTTTGACAAGCCAACAAAGCATCTAGTTGACCTTGACCAGTTAAGAAAACTAAGCAGGGCTGAACCTTGGTCAGGATTTGTAGGAGGGACCATCAGCAATCCCCAAAAGCATATTTTAGAAGGAGACAATGGCAAACCACTTTCACATCATGCAAGAAAACCACATCAATGGATCTGTGAAGAATCAGACTTGACTTAAATTGAACATTGCACATGATTGCCTACATAACTCTCTGATAAAATGGTGAGAGAGTTATGATATTCAGAGATACTGGTAATGGTAGTGACCCTCTCTTTCTGTAGAACTTTCTATGCAAGACAAGAAATGTTCTCCTTGGGGAAGAAAACAGAAATATTGGAATGTCATTTGCGCATTTGTATCTATGTATATACAATGAGTCATTTCAGCAAGAACTTTTATATTCTGGCTAAATACCTCACTGAAAGACATGGAAACATTCCTTTGAGCTCTGTGTGTATACACTGGATATAACAATATTTACTTCTGGGTAAATAATGATAGGCTTGAAACCTTCCTAAAATTTGGCTTTGGCAATAGGACAACTTGTCAAACTTATCTGACACAAACACACCTCAAAACCATTCCTGCCCATTTGAGTATCCGATTTGCTCTTTTGCAAACCATTCCACATAACTGCTGTGCTATTTATTTCAGGAAACATCATGAAAGCAAATTCTTATTTAATGTATTAGCCAAGGAAAAGATTGGATGTCGATTGATTAACTTCACTATTAATTGGGGGCCACCAAGACTTTCCTATCCATAAAGCTTCCTTGGAAAACTCTCACACTCAAAGATGTTTCCAGCAACAACATTTGCATCTACAAAGGGGATAATCCTCTAACTTAGCTACTTTTTTGTTGATATATCTCTTAAGATTTGGGAAAGTCTTCAAGTACTTGCCAATCTTTCCTAAATGTATTTGTTTTCCCCTGTAAAACAAAGCCTCCCTTTAACTAAAGAGCAGGTTTCCGTTGTTGGGAAAGCCATCCATTTAAACGAAACCAAACAAACACCTTTATTTAACTGCAGACCTTCTCAATTATTTTGCCTTTGGAAATGAATGCTGAGCATCGCAAGCTTTAAAAACACTTACCTGGGTCTTGATGGCTTAATAAGAAGAGTAAAAGAAGAGATGCGGTACAAAGCATAATTTCGCAGCCTCTGTCCCTCTCTCCTGCCTTAGCAGATGACGAGAAATGAATAGCTTTTTTTCCCAAGATCAACTTTTGGCCAAATAGCTGGGATTGGTAAAAAAAAAAAAAAAGAGCTCTGAGCTCAGCCAAATTTCTTACGTAGTTCTCTTGCTTTTCTCCCCTCCCTTTTCCTCCCCACCTTCAAACAACGCAGGGTCTAGTTCTCCATTGAGCTCATTCTGAGCCACATCTGTTGCAGGAAAGAGTATGAATTTCTGAATTTTTGCTTGCTGGTGAATAGAAGGCACTTAAAACATTCTGCTGGTCTCATCGAAGAGGGAATTGGTCTATAATGTGAGGCAATTTTTAGCATGCAGAGAAAGAAGGAGAGACCATTAACAGGAATTCAGCTCAACTTTGAAGGGCAACCTGAATTTGAAGTGGTCAATGCCTGGAATTCACTCCCTGACTCTGTTGTTACAGTCTCAAACCCCCAAAAGTTTAATCTCAAACTGTCTACCGTGGACCTCACCCCATTCCTCAGAGGTCTGTAAGGGGGCCGTGCATAATTACACCAGTTTGCCTACCATCCCTGTCCTACTGTTCCCATTTACTCGTACTCATTTACTATGTATATACTCATACCCGTTTCTACTTATATGTTTATATGTTATGTTCATACTTATACTTGTTTTCTAATGCATGCTTGGCAGATTAAAATAAATAAATAAAAATAAAATAAAAACCTACAGCAGGGATTTATTTAGTTTTTTTCTGTTGTATTCCATTCCACGCCTCCATTTTGTAGGCGGGTAACAGAATGGCTAGATGAAACCATAAACTGCCGTGAAGCACAATGGAGCAACCCAGTGGGGGGATTCAAATATTTTTACTACCAGTTCTGTAGGCATGGTGAGGGAAGGGTACTGTAAAATCTCCAGTCAGAGGTGGGATTTGCTGGTTCTCCGAACTACTCAAAATTTCTGCTTCCAGTTCTCTAGAACTGGTCAGAACCAGCTGAATGCCACCTCTGGAGCGATCTAAAAGTCTAAGTGCTGTTGCTCTTTTATAGAGTTGCAGAAAAGTGTCAAAAAACTAGATACAGGTAGTTCTCATCATACAGCCATTCACTTAGGGATGATCTGAAGTTACAACTGCACCAGAGGTGGGTATTGAGCAGGTTCTGACCAGTTCTGGAGAACCAGCAGTGGAAATTTTGAGAAGTTCAGAGAACCGGCAAATCCCACCTCTGACTGACTCCGCCCCCATCTCTTCTCTGCCTCCCATTGAGTCCCAGCTGATGAGCTGGGTCTTTCTTTGTTGCCCTGCACAGGAGAACGGAGCTGGAAAGCAGGTTAGTGGGGTTGGGAGGGAAGGGGGATTTTGCAGTATCCTTCCCCTGCCATGCCCACCAAGCCACGCCCATCAAGTCACACCCACCAAGCCACACCCCACAGAGCAGGTAGTAAAAATTTGAGTCCTACCACTAAACTGCACTGAATCTTGACATTCTGTTTACTAGGGGAGAAAACATGTTTATCATAAATTAAGCCATGCAATGATTCTTTCATAAGTAGATGGCCAAAAGGGTCTTTGGGGATGAGAGCTATTCATAGAACATAGAATAACAGAGTTGGAAGGGGACTTTGAAGGTCTTCTAGTCCCAGCCCCTGCTCAAGCAGGAGACCTTACCATCCTAGCCAAGTGGCTGTCCAGTTTCTTCTCAGAAGCCTCCAGTGATGGAGCATGAGTAGTTTCAACTTCCCTTCATCTCTCTGGAAAAGGTCTGGGACAAATTTGGAAAAGCATTTGCTCATTTTGCATGGAACGGTTTTAAGCTGAGAATCAGTGACAGCCCATAAATAAGATATTTGATCAAATTCCAGAGTTTCGGGCCAGGTGTCCCAATGGAATTCCTTACAAACAAGACATATGGCATTCACAAATCATCAGAGGGAATGCAGAGAGCGTGCATGCATGATGGTGAAAACCTGTAGAAGCATGTCTGTTTGAAATTAAGAAAATCCCAGGACTGATTAAACCTGATCAATAATTGGTCTTATTGGAGTTTCTAGAAAGTTGTGATATTGGAATTATTGTGGAACATTGAGTAATATTCAAAATATTGAAATATTACTAACTCAGGAGGGGGTGACAAATACCTTGTATGAAGAAATGTTATTGATGTTTAAATATATTTAGGAAGAAAGGGAGAAAGAATGGTATTGTTTAAAGACAAAGATGTACAACAACCCCAACAAATGGGGGGAGGAATGAGTATAAATTGGGAAAACAGTATTATATATCAAATAATATATCAAAGAATCTAGTATAATTACAATGTGCATGTTAAGGTTAGAATTTGGAAGACAATGATTATGTATATTGAATTGTATTATGATTGTTATCATTGTATAAATAATATACTGACCCAGTCAATACACCGTCCACAAAATATGTATGGTTATTGAAGGAAAATTACAAATAAAACAGAAAGGAAGGAAGGAAGGTCAAAATGTCCACATATTTATTTTTTTCTTGACAATGATGTTTAGATTTTTTTTACTTCTTAAATCTGGCATTTCCTTTTGGTTCCTGATCCAAATGCTAACCTCTTCCAACCCTGCTTAGTTCCCAAATCCCCAAAAAATCAACTTTGTGCTGCCACCTGCTGAGACAAATAAACAAATACAATATACAAACAAATACAAATTGCAAGTCCACTTAAAAACTGATATTATCCCAAGAAAGCTGTTTCTACTGACCAAAAGAACCTTTCTTTTAGGTCCTTAGCACTGATGATGTTACCTAGCATGGTAATGAGACATCTGCAAGAAAATAACGAAGCTCAGAGAGCACCAAAGACCTTTCATTTAAACCCTAAACTACAAATATTCTCCTTTATTTTAGCTCTTTGTATAATCCTGATTAACAAAGCTAATTGATCCTTAACTTTGTCCAGCAATGAGTTTAAGCGATTGGTATGTGAGTTCCATTTACAACTGAGTTAAAGACACAACATGTGCTTTGTTTAATGACTATTTATAGTTGCAAGAGGTGAAAAAGGTGTGCCACATCCAGTTCTCACACTGATGACTGGTGCAGTGTCTCCATAATCATTAATTAAAATTTGGTTGCTTGGTAATTGAGATATATTAATGACAGTCAATGGTTGCAGGAACCGGGCATGGTTAGTCTAGGGAAGAGAAGGACCAGGGGAGAAAGAAGAGCAGTCTTCCAATATTGGAGGGGCTGCCACAGAAAAGAAGGGAGTCAAACTATTCTCCAAAGCACCTGAAAGCCAGACAAGGAATAATGGATGGAAACTGAACAAGGAGAGATTCAATCTGGAAATAAGGAGAAATTTTCTGACAGTGAGAACAATTAACCGATGGAAAAGAAGTTGCCTTTGGAAGTTGTGGGAGCTTCATCCCTGGAAGCTTTCAAGAAGAGACTGAACTGCCATTTGTCAGAAATGGTATAGTCTCCTGCTTGGGCAGGGGGTGGGGGGGTTGGATTAGTTGACCTCCAAGGTCCCTTCGAACTCTTGTTAATCTGTATCTGTAACAGTTGAAACATCCTGGGGTCATGTGATCACCATTTGCAATCTTCCAGCAACCTTCCGACAACCAGTCAATGGGAGAAACCAGATTCATGTCACAAGAAATAAAATGATGGTTCCTGATCAGGGCACAAATGCTTGTAAAATCAGGGGTGAGTCAGTTAATGACTGCACTGCCTAACAAAGAAAGCTCCAGTCCCAACTGTGGTCGTAATTCAAGGACTCCCTGTAGACATGAAAGCAAAACATAGAAAATTAACTGTTTTGGAATTTGCTGAAAATGTTGCTGATGTCTTTTTGGATGAAATTAAGTGTTGGCATGAATATTATTTTAATGCATGCTGGCCTATCTTTTGATTCCAAAACATAGTAAGTCCCTCATATTTTCACCATATTAGGAAAACAGCTCAGTATAAAATCGACACCAGCATTTTCTACCCATCTGGAATGTGGGGAGTGTGTGAATCAACACAACCTTCCATTTTTTCACTACCCAAAAGAAGTTGGGTCGGACTGCAGAGAAGAGAAGGGAAGGGAAGGGAAGGGAATTAGAAGAGAATAGAGAAAAGAAGAGAATAGAGAAGAGAATTAGAAGAGAAAAGAGAAGAGAATTAGAAGAGAATAGAGAAGAGAAGAGAAGGGAAGGGAAGGGAAGCGAAGTGAAGCGAAGCGAAGGGAATGGAATGGAATTAGAAGAAAATAGAGAAAACAAGAGAAGAGAGAAGAGAATTAGAAGAGAAGAGAGAAGAGAAGAGAAGAGAAGAGGGGAGGGGAGGGGAGGGGAGAAGAGAGGAGAGGGAAACCATCATTAGAAATCCAGTTTCTGGTTCAAATGTTCAACAGAACATTCCGACGGCGATCAACATCATAAGAGGATAACAGAGTTGGAAGGGATCTTGAAGGTCTTCTGGTCCAACTCCCTGCCCAAGCAGGAGACCTTTTGGGACAAATGGCTGCACAATCTCTTTTTGGAAACCTCCAATGATGGAACAACATTCAATATTAATTCTTTAATATTGAAGAGGATTGGAAGGGATTGAACAAGATTAGAAGGTGAGGGTAAGGGGAAAGAAAGCCAAGGGTATGCCAAGGAAGAAGGCCATGAATTTTATTGAATGTTGTGCTGTTGAATAATAAGGCTCTTTTGTCTCAATTTGCTTCCAAATCTAAGATGGATAGTTAAATGTTACTCTAGTAATTCTGGGCAAATGCTCCCTTTTCAAGACTTGCAAAAGCTGCATCTGGTACAAAATAAGAGGATTTCTTAGGAGCCGTGGAAGGAACGAAGAGTCGGGGTAATTATAGCTTCTTTTCCAGTTTATCCATCTTAAGAAGCTAAAGGATTCTGACCCCAGGCACAGTTAATTTTAAACCAAGGATGGCTACTCTTCAGCAAGGTAAATGCTATCACCATAGTTAAACTTTGTCCGAAATCTTATCAAAAACTGCTCTGTCTTGGAGACCGCATGACCTGGGAAAGTCTCGGAGTTGCACTATCTCTAGAAAAAGTGAGATCTGAAGTAGCCTTGAGGTGAGGCAGAGAGATTTGCCTAACAGTATCTACTAAATGGCTTCTCACGCTGATAAATGTTTGGTCTCCTCTTTGGTCTCCTTTTTTGGGGAGGTTTGCTTCATTCCTTCACTTGGAGCAATCAATCAATCAGAATACAAATGGAAGGGACCTTGGAGGTCTTCTAATCCAGCCTACCACCTTCCCTCAAGCAAGAGATCCTATACCATTCCAGACAAGTGACTGTCCAGTTTCTTCTTAAAAACCTCCAGTGATGAAGCACCCACAACTTCTGGAGGGAAGGTCTTCTAATGTTTAATTGTCCTCACTGTTGGGAAATTTCTCCTTAATTCCAGGTTCTTTCTCTCCTTGATTAGTTTCCATCCATTGTTTCTTGTCCTGCCCTCTGGTGCTTTGGAGAATAATCTGACCCCTCTTTTATGGCAGCCCCTCAAATACTGCTATCATGTCACTCCTTGTCCTTCTTTTCTCTAGACTGGCCAAACCCAAATCCTGCAACAGTTCTTCATATGTTTTGGTCTCCAGGCCTTTAATTGCCTTAGTTGCTCTTTTCTGCATTTTTTCCCAAGTCTCAACATCTTTTTGTAATCGGGTGACCAAAACTGGATGCAGGGTTCCGGACGGGGTCTTACTAAGGATTTATCAAGCAGTATTAATACTTCATGCAATTTTGAGCAAAGGGAGATCTAAATATACATCAGAAATATGACTACTCCAAAACAAGATCTAGCTGTTTTTCCAGATGGAATATAATCCTGGTTTTTTTTTTTTTTAAATGTGCCACAGATTCTCAGAAATCTATNGGTTTTTTTTTTTTTTAAATGTGCCACAGATTCTCAGAAATCTATCACCCAAATCTTTATTCCTTTGGGTTGCTGTGACTATAGTTCATTGTTGAGAAAGCCTTTTCTCATTGTTGAATTGAAATATTCTCCAACCATCCAACTAAATGTTCTCAACCATGAACTGTTGAGGGAACTAGGTGCCCAGTCTATTGAAAAAAGGATTGGGAGGGATATGACACCTATCTTGAGGGGCTGTCACAGAGAAAAGGGGTTTGACTTGTTCTCCAAACTGGAGAATACCAAGAGCCCCACTCCTCCTAGTACCAATGATGTTACCTAGTTGGGTCACTTTTTTCAGTGATATCATAACTTTGAATGGTCACTAAATGATTTTTTATAAGTCGAGCACTACCTGTATTTGATAGACCTTGGTTAGACTTGTATATCTCTTCAAAGAAGAATTCAGGAATTACATAATGAGATTCCTTGCTGACTGGGGAATTCTGGGACTTGAGTCATGGTGGCACAGTGGTCAGAGTGTAGCATTGCAGGCTACTTCTGCTGACTGCCTGCAATTCAGCAGTTCAAATTGTTTTGTCCAGAAAAACACGAGGTAGACCGGGTTCCAACAGCAAAGTCTTTATTGTAAGCCAGGATGTAGAT